>JACXGM010002089.1:36255-49445 GCA_016801145.1 Umbra pygmaea | reverse complement strand
TGTGTCTGGTCTCTCTCTCTATTCTCTCTGCTGTGTCTTTTCTTTCTCTCTATTCACCCTGCTGTGTCTGGTCTCCTTCTCTATGTGCTCTGCTGTGTCTGGTCTCTCTCTATTCTTTCTGCTGTGTCTGGTCTCTCTCTATTCTCTCTGCTGTGTCTGGTCTCTCTCTATTCTCTCTGCTGTGTCTGGTCTCTCTCTCTCTGCTTAGTCTGGTCTTTCTTCTCTCTGCTTAGTCTGGATTCTATTTTCTCAGCTGTGTCTGGTCTATCTGCTTTGTCTGGTCTCTCTGCTCTCTGCTCTCTGCTGTGTCTGGTCTCTCTCTTTTCTCACTGATGTGTCTGGTCTCTCTCTATTCTCTCTGCTGTGTCTGGTCTCTCTCTCTCTATTTGCTCTGCTGTGTCTGGTCTCTCTCTCTATTCTCTTTGCTGTGTCTGGTCTCTCTCTCTATTCGCTCTACGGACCCTGGTTTCTCTCTATTTTATCTGCTGTGTCTGGTCTCTCTATTTGCTCTGCTGTGTCTGGTCTCTCTCTCTCTATTCTCTTTGCTCTGTCTGGTCTTTCTCTCTATTCTCTCTGCTGTGTCTGGTCTCTCTCTCTATTCTCTTTGCTGTGTCTGGTCTCTCTCTCTATTTTCACTGCTGTGTCTTGTCTCTCTCTTTTCTCTCTGCTGTGTCTGGTCTCTCTCTCTATTCTCTTTGCTGTGTCTGGTCTCTCTCTCTATTTTCACTGCTGTGTCTTGTCTCTCTCTTTTCTCTCTGCTGTGTCTGGTCTCTCTCTCTATTATCTCTGCTGTGTCTGGTCTCTCTTTCTATTCTCTTTGCTGTGTCTGGTCTCTCTTTCTACTCTCTTTGCTGTGTCTTGTCTTTCTCTCTATTCACCCTGCTCTGTCTGGTCTCCTTCTCTATGTGCTCTGCCGTCTGTGGTCTCTCTCTATTCTCTCTGCTGTGTCTGGTCTCTCTCTCTCTATTATCTCTGCTGTTGCTGTTCTTTAATCTCTATGCTGTGTCTGGTCTCTCTCCATTCGTTGCTGTCTCTGGTCTCTCTTTATTCTCTTTGCTGTTTCTGGTCTATATTCTCCCTGCTGTCTCTGGTCTTTCTCTATTATTTGCTGTCCCTGGTGTCCCTCTATTCTCTCTGCTGTCCCTGGTCTCTTTCTATTCTCTCTACTGTGTCTGGTTGCTATTATTTCTGCTGTCTCTCGTCTCTCTGGATGTCTCTGGTGTCTCTCTCCCTTTGTCATTCTGTCTACAGCAGTAGCTGTTCTGGGGATGGGTGTATTGCTTGACAGAATATTCATTCATTGTCTTTGTTAGATGTAACGCCACAATTGATGTGTATCCCACATCAAGAGAAGAAGTCCCGTTAAGAAGTCACACACCTAAGCGCACACACATTCTGCTAGAAATAAATATTAGTAGACTCAACAAGCAGTTACAAGTCATACTTACAGGATACTTGCAGGCATCCTGTATTTTACCCATCATCCTCTGCACTAGACGCTCATTCACATTATATTATTTCAACTATTACTGTATATATACTATTCAAATACTCTAGATACTGTACATACTGTATACTCAGTCATAATATTACTGTTTAAATACTGCATATACTTAGTCATCCTGTATTTCTTCCAGAGGTGGCAGAAGTAGAAATAAAAGTACTTTGCTGGGTTCATCCATTTTGGGAAGTCCCTAAATAAAGCCCAAATTACAAGTAATGGGAATTTATTACTATCTATTCATCATAATTAATCATTGTTTACATTTTTTTTATTTCAAAGAACACTGATTAGTTATGATCTTCCTTTACCTAGTCATTTTGGTCTCAATTAGGAACTTCCAAATACCCAAAAAAGTAGTTTTACTTGTAATTTTGCCACCTCTGATTTCTTCCCATCATCATCTGCACTAATACTTGTACCTTTGCTACACTGTAAAAACATCAGTGTTAAATTAAGACTCTCAGTGTTTATATAGGTCCAGTGGACCTATATACACACTGAAGAGTGTTCATTTAACACTTAGGGTGTTTATTTAACACCACCATTTTTACTGTGTACTCTTTGCACATTCTAGGTTAGATGCTACACTCCATTTCATTGCCATGGATTTGTACTCTGTGCAATGACAATAAAGTTTAATCTAGTCTAATATAAAGTGTCCCCTTTATTCTTCTGGTCTGAATCTTTCCTAATTACCTGGTTAGACAGTGTGTGTATTGCACCATGTCTGATGTGTCCAGATGTACACTAAATGTTCAACACTGTAAATCAACTGCTTGGTAACACTGTACATCTGGTCTGGCTCTCTGGTGACCTTTGAACTGTGCATGATTCTGCCTCAAGGCCATTCCTCACTAGGTAACTTTTCCCCACTGGGTACCCTGAGGACAGCTGCTGGGCTTCTAGATTCCAGAGGTGAAATATATCCTGCACTGCGCACAACAATTGCTGTCTGAAATCTTCAAAGGAAACGGAGTGGCTCATCCATATAGATATACAGTGAAACACCAGAGGAAATAATTTGGTATAACATGGTATCCGTATGTGCAGCACCACATTAAATTATTGTAGTATTAATAGCAGTGCTATGGATGTATTGGGTCTTTTAAGTGCTGTTTGGAACACTGACTCAGATAAGAAACCATAGCCTGCAGGATAAGGAGCTCCCTCTGTGAACATAATAAAGAGAACACCTAAAGGTGTATGTCATCATTGTGCAGTATCGTCATGCATATGTATAATGACCCAGAAAGTCTTTGTAAACAAGAGAGGCTGGAGATACTGGCAGCTGCCTCAAAGCAGATCACTGCAAGTGGCATCTCATTCCAGAAAGAACAGGAATGAAATGACAGTCAGTGAATTTCAAGAATAGGTATTCTATTGTGTCACAAAATTTCTATTACTACAGGTTAAATTGTCCATGCTCCAGTTATTCAGCATGCACATTTGTGTTGGTTTTTCACTACATCCGTGAAAAAAAAACTGTTGTAGAAGAATTAAGGAAAAACCCTTCGTAGATTGACACACATGGCAATTCGCACGGATATTATAATTTCCTATATATTTTACTTGGTTAATTCAAGTGCAGCACAAATAAAGAAAGGTTGGTGTAGCCTGTATGTATTTCTTTATTTGTATTTTTGCGCTCGGAGAGAAGCGCATGCCTATGGTAAACGCTTCCTCGCGTATTCTGGAAATGCACAATAGAACCAATTGATTGGAGTTTGCATGCTGTAGGCGGAACCTGGACCTACTCGACAGCCCACTTTCGAGAGATTGATGACACATTTTACTAGTGAACACATGCCATTTAAACAGCAATTGAGAAGGAGCGCTCGCGTATCACATTTAATATTTATTTCCCAGGTAACGGAGAGAGGACAAGCCACGAGAAGGAAACACTAAAGAAGAAGATCTGTGTGGAGATATTCAGAGTTCAGCGTAGCACACTACTTTTGTCTGGTAAGATTATTATTCACCGTCAATAACCTGATGAATGCATGTCTATTTATGTTAATTATTGGTATTTCATTGCTCAGTTCATTTCTATTGTTATTAAAATGTCCGATATTATCAGTCTTTCAAAAATAATATTTGATATGTTATCGAATAATAGCTATTGACATCAAGGGTCTCTTGAATAAAAATAATTGTTAAACATTATGAAATGTAAGACATGTTCTCGAATTCATTCATCGTGAAGAGTGCCATTATATTATTATAACATTTACATTTTAAATTGGTGTGATAGTAACGAAGTAACGGTTCTCAGTGCACGCGGATGTCGTCAGCTGATAACTCTGTGCTGGTCATTCCATGCCTTTTCCCTTTACAATTTCACATCGTAGTTTACATAACCGTTGATAATATTTTTTACTTTATTTACCTTGTTTTACAAGGGTATGTGGGCAGCATGTTGCCATTTGTTGCAGTTCAACACCTCAATATATTTTCGAGGGCATCTTATATTATGCTAACCCATTTTCCAATGCAGTACCAATTAAACATAACATATAGGCTGTTATTGACAGACAATTTTATAATCTATAGGCGAGATCTATAAGGTTTTCCATTGCAATTTGCAAGTCATATAGCAGTGATTGTCAGTCTTTATATTATATACAGCAGGGAATTTATGAGCATGTTCTTTATGGTTTGTATTATTTACTGTACATTCACAGTCACTATGCATAAGTCAAGTAACACACACTTTTAGAGACACCTGGATTGCTGAGAAGCCCCAGAGGCCCTTCTGAGAACTGTTATCAGGCAGGGCAGCAGGTGAGACCACTGTGTCTGCTAAAACTGACTAGAGTTGCTGCTAGCCTATATCTGAATGAGTGCTGGGCTGTCAGTTAGCTGTGCTGTGTCTCACCACCCCCACTTCAGAGCACTGGTTTACTGCTGAGTGAACTGATGCTTCAGTTGGAGCTGTGTGCTCTGAACTGCAGATTTAAGCAAACAATATTCAAGTGATATAGTGTATATTCAGAATATAGTTTATGGCAATTAACTTTGGCTGACAATGCTTTTCAATTGTATCTCTATTTCCACATTTGACATGCATTTGCTCTTTTATAGTAAGGTGACTGAAATTGAAATGTATTGTTATAATGACCTACTAGTAGTAAGTGTCCTATTGGTGATGAATTATTGTGGATAGTACTATTATTGTAATAGTTTCATTGAAGAATTGACATTCATTTAAAAAAGTAACAATTTCACTAATAACTCAGTTTACATAATCAACGAATATCAGGCTACTAATTGCACTGTAATATATGCAGAAAATTACCAGTCAAAATAGACATTCCACTGTACCACAAAAACAATATTATTTTTGGGAAGGTTATTTGATTTTGGACTTGAATATACAGTCCGTGTATTTAATATACATCATCTCTGCTAAAACATGAGCAAACCAGTTACATTGCTGAACACATAATACTTCACAAGTGTACTGAAAAAAAACAATTTGTTTTAAAGACTGTAGTACTAAATTAACAAGATTGAGTAATAAAGGTTAAAGGTGTTAAACATGAATAATGATTTAATATATTTAACTGGGTTTACATAAACATGCTAAATGTCTTACAGAGCCTTGGCTTTGCGCTTTCTGAATCTAAATTGGATAATGCTTTTCATGTAATGGAATCCCGTATTACAGCACGTGGTATAATGTTCTCAATGCGTGAGATCTAATGGCCTCCTGCTGTAAGTAGAGGGGTTAGTTCTATTCCTATTTTATTGGATCAGTATTTGATTAATTTGTTATACAGTATATCCCCATCCTGCCTGCAGGTATAGCTTTACCTCTGTAGGAATGAAAAGTCAACATGAAGTGAATTACATTTGACTCTTTTGAACTCACTGTAATGTCTGAACTCCCTTTCCTGAGGCTTGAGCCGCAGAGACGCGGACTATGAGGATGCATACAGTAACACAGTAAGCCACTGACTCATAAGTTGCTTGTTTCTGTTATTAGTTTTGTCTCACTGAAGTAATGAGATAATGGGAACATCTACAAAAAAAATTGGGCGAGGTGAATGAATTAGTATAACAGCTTAAAGTTTTATTTCCCGACAATAGCTGAATCTAACCTTGGCATTAACATGTTCCTTTGTTTAACTAAACTCAGGGGATTTCAAAATGTTTCAAACTGATAAAAAACACCTTGGACACTACCATAGTAAATATTCCAGTAGTATATTTTATATAGACAGTATATCCCTGGAGAAACACAAACTCTCAGCTATTAAAGACAGAATTCTTTAGAAGTTTTGATTGTACGGTGAAACACTGAAAATCCATAGTCGGGGAGGAACGTCTGGAGTCAGCTGTAGTTTGTAACCAGGTGAATTGAGCTTTTCGTGTGTTCTTGATATCAGTGTGGCTTTAAAAGACCAATAACTCATACTTGGCCTTTGTTTAAATTTTTTCTTTAAAGATGCTTTAAGACTTAGAATATTGAAATTTGCTGGAGAGAATTGAACAAAAACTGAAATACATATGTTCATGGTCGATTTCTGGTGAGATAACCTCCAGGTTTACCATACATTTCAAATGCTTCATCATAACCACAGTTTTGCCATGGTAAATATCATCTGATGCTTCGAAACTGCTGCCAATTCATCAGTATGGCAAGTGTTTGTGACAACTTAAGTCAGTGATGTGTTCAGGTTAACACTGCTGAGCTGTGTTAGTTGGTTAATGAAAGATGCTGTGATGAAGGCAGATTGGTCAGAGGAACTTAATAAGGAAAGCATTGATGGAGGACACCCAGAGTCATGCTCTTGTACCCAGCATTGGTCAGGGTGTCTATGAGACACAGCATGCAGGGCCTGAACTAGAAATAGACCAGACTCAAACATACACTCTTTCCACTGAGCCTTCCTATGACATCAGGGAGGAGAGGACCTAATCCTTTTCAGAGCAGCTGCTTGGAAAAACAGCCTTCTTATTGGCTGAGATTCACTTCCTGGATTGTCAGGAATTAGTATGTGACTTTATCCTTTTTCAATGCTTCTTTTTTCAGTCAAAGCCGGAGCGTTCCGTTGAGTTTTTTTTGTTGCAGAAAGGTCTGAGCTGAGACAAACCTAGATTTAAGTTTCTCATTTAGGGTTATACCACACATCTCACAGTACTTAGAGTAGATGCATAGTATTACCTCAGCAGATTGAAGGAACTGTAAATGCATTTATAACTATTACACTGAATTCTCTGAGTAATGTGAGTAATACAGAGTTATCCTACCTATGGACACCCCATGGTAACATGGCCTGTGATGTAGTCGGGAACACAGCATTGCACTGTGTCGGAGGCCAATCGTATGCAGTTGTATTTCCAGCTGGATGGTTGCACCTGCGATGATCTCTGTCCTCGTCCACCTACAGGAGGGAAGAGAGGCAGAGAGGATGGAGGAGAACAGAAAGCTGGGGGCCAGTAGAGGATGCTCCTGTCTGAGGACACCCAGCTGAGAGAAAGCAGAGATTGCACTGAGCTGTGTAGGAGCAGCCTTAAAGCCTATATTGCTGAGTGTTCTGCAATTGTCACAGCTGACACATTCTAGATGATTCTAGATACTTTATTGTACATTTACATTGAAATACATTCTTATAAGCTTATACAGCTTACCCACCAACAAAAAACAATGGAAAACCTATTGTTAAACCAAAGCAGGTGACCTGTTAACGGCTGGTTTCAATCTAATTTTCAGCCAACTAAAGCAAATTCTTTATGGATTTAATGTCACAAATCAGTGTGCAAGTTTGTTAGCCAGCTTGATAAGCCTTTTTTGTTAGCACTGAATGTGCCACAAGTAAATCCACATTTAGAAAAAAAACTAACTTACACTATCTAGTATTATCAAAGAAATGTTATATAGCCATCAAAGCAAGTAAGCTATTCAGTCTTTTAGTTAGTTCATTCATTGACCATGGATTGCTATAACCTACAGTAACATCTAGAAATATTCTGAATATCCGTATCTGTGCTCAGAATGGGTGTGGCATTCCCAGGAGTGGGCGGAGCTACCAGAAAGAGTTTCATGCCTGAAATCGATATGGTTTGCTCAGCAATTGTTACATTCCGTTGAAACCATTTACAGAACAGCCTTCACTTCAGCTGCAGAGCAATGTTTTTGATCATACACATGGCAATAGCTATGCAAACCGTATCGATGTCAGGCTTAAATTAACCGCTTTCAGGTAGCTCAGCCCACTTTCGGGAATGCCACGCCCATTCCAAGCAAAAAACGGATACACGTAGCATCCCTATTAAAAACACAACTAAAACAGCAATAATTTGCTTGAAGATCAGAAAGCAAAGACAGAGAATGATAGATTGACAGCTGCGGCCCGTTCCATGATTAAAGAGTTTAGCGAACAAGCTACCAGAGGGGGTTCAAGAGGCACTTTGCTGTGTTGAAAAGCACAGAGAATGTTAAACATGCCAGAGCAACCTTCCTTTTTGTCTTTTAGCAAACACATTTACCCAAATCGACTAACAGTTACAGTATGTGTATACAGTCATATGCAAAAGTTTAGACACCCCTGACAATTTCCATGATTTTCATTTATAAATAATTGGGTGTTTGGATCAGCAATTTCATTTTGATCTATCAAATAACTGAAGTACACAGTAATATTTCGGTAGTGAAATGAGGTCCATTGGATTAACAAAAAATGTGCAATATGCATCAAAAAATAATTAATGTACAGCCATATTTCTGAAATGTTTAAAGGAACACTCCAACCCTTAAACACCTTAAAATCATTTTCCCGGTCATATTTCTGATATTATAGTCACTAAAAAAATATTTTCAATGCGTTCTGAAGTTCCCAAACCAGCCACTGTAGGTCTTCTGATTTCTAGCTCAGTGACGTCACTGGGATACCTTTTGAAAGTACAGGGGGAGGGCTCAGTTGAATTCCTATCTTGATTACGTCACGACCCTGAATCAAGTTAATTGGATACTAAAAATGTGTACTTTGTGCGTGAATGCTATGCATTGTATGAAGAGTTAGAGTGGGATTTGTTCAACAATGGCAAGTGCAAGTTTGGAAATACCCGAAGAGCTAAACAATTTCAACTTTGATCAAATATTATTGATTGTTAATATCCAACCCTATGTTTGAGCTGGAATACAGTGAGGAAAATAATATGGAAAGGGCTCCTGCCCAATGTTATTGGTTGAATCGGTCAAGCTCTCAGTGGCAACAGAGACATGCTCAGGCCAGTCAAGCCCAGGCTGTGTAGCACTAACAGGTAATCAATGGATTTTTGTTAATGGAAATAGATGAAAAAATGGCAATTATGAGGATTGGCAGAATATTCATAAGTAGCATAGGTAGAAATGTTAACCAGATGATAGGTCAGTAATAATAATTTAAACTGTCTGTAGACAAGACATGAAGTTAGTTAGGTCCTATGGCAACGGTTGTGGATACTAATTTGTGGAAATACTTGTACAAACAATTATTTCAAAATAATTTTGGAATGTATCGGTGACAGATTATGGTTAAATCTGTACCTAATGAAGACAGATAGGACATATCATAGCTCTCGTCTCAAATGATATTGTGACTCGTAGTTACGCTGTTGTTGGCTAGTAGGCCAAGGGCTAAGATAGCTAGCTAGCAAGCATGTCTCGTTTGTGCATTTGTGTGATCGTTTCTACTTCATTTCTAAATGTATCGAGGACAGATTATGTTTAACTCTGTACCCACTGAAACAAGATAGGGCAAATCTCTTGGACTATATTGTGAACCATTTTAAATGTCATGATGTATCATCAGTAGCTTTTATCTTACTAGCTTATGCTAAATTCAACATCACCAAAGTGACTCGCAGGGTGCAGACGCAAAGTTCGCATTCAATTCTTGACCTTGTGGTATTTCAACTATGAATGGAATTAGAAGCGACCAAACTGTGCTCGCATCTGTTTTGGGAAAAAAAGGCAGAAAAAATGTGTATATGACATAAATCACTAGAGTAACATTTTTAAATTACTGTATTAAATATTTGTATTTTCTCTAGAATGGTCCTTTAAGAACCACTGGTCTAGAGCATTTAGGTTTAAGATCAACTGAGCATTGAGTGAGTAAACGATGTCACAGGTCTAATCCCCGGCTGAAAATTGAAATGGCATTCTGTCTCTGAGCAGGACAGTTACCTGTAAGGTTTACTTCCAGGTTTTTGCTAAAAATATAAATTTGCAAAGTAACACTAAAAAACATTTCCTCAAACTGCCAGAAGAAGTCACTCAAGCTGCAAGGTAACCAGATTTTTTAAGTAAACACAAATGGTGCTTCTCACGGGACTCCTGGGACCACACTAAATATCACATATACTTAAATGTAAGATCCAACTGATCAACAAAAAGGATATTTTTTATTGCATTTTTATGCTCATCTTAATCAATGCTATAATAATGGTGTGGGGCTTTGTAGCTCTACCTGTTCTCATGGCGATACGTGGGTAACCATACATTATGGAAATATCGCCACATTACGTAGACAGACTTACGGATATGGCCAGTCAAATGTGAACTTTTGTACGTATTGAATTGCTGTTCTAGCAGAACATTTCCAAGAAATGACCAATCGGTTACAATTTATAATACTTGGGGAACGTTTAGTTCATAACATGCTAGGTTATAGAGGTTAGGGTAGGGTGAGGTTAAGGTTAGGGTTAGATAAACAGATTTTTTTTCATTTCATAAACGTCTGAGGTTTTACGTTTCCATGGCTTCGGTAACGTACATGTGTACACATTTTTTACGTATTGCCATGAAAACAGCCTGTGTAGTTAGCTGGCTAAATACATAGCCAAATTTAACAGTTGTAATTAGGGGTTCATCCTCATACCTGCACTTCCTATTACCTGTATTTTCTTCCTGGATGCTTATAGGATCTAGCTGTGCTGTGGCCCTATTACCAGTGTGGTGCAGCCTTCTACAGCATCAGAAGGTTACCCGGTGTGACGGATTTGATGCAGGCTGCTCTATAAATAAATCACATTTCCAGTGAGTCACGAGTCTGCAGCGCTCACTTCACACCACACTGCCAGCTAGACAGAGCCAGCTGTAGGACACTGGAGCTTGAATCTCGTCCACGCTGCATTAAAGCTTATCCACACATGCACCAATGAGACCCTAAGGCCATGCACATACTACATTAATACCACATGGTAAAACTCTACATCACTGTTTAGAACGCCATCTAAAACTGTCAACAACACTGTGTGTAACGCTGCTTATGGCAATGTATTTATCAGTGTATTTAACTAGTCATTGTCGCTATGTATTTAGCAATGTCTATACCTGGCTAATACACTCTCTTTAGCATTGTCTATAACAGTCTTCAAAACTGTCCAAAACACTGTACAACTGTCTTAAAGTCTTCAACACTGTCTATAACTGTTTACAACACTGCTTATAACACTTTCTATTAGTGTATACAATAACATATTGTCTTCAACACTGTCTATAATATTGTCTATAACACTTTCTATAACGCTGTCAAAAATACTATATAAGAGGGGTCCACGTGGCACAGTGGGCTAAGTTGCTGCATTGCACGACATTTTATGTCATGATAGTCACAGGTAGGGAACAAGGCAGTGCAAATTGGCATAGCTCTCCTAAGGATTTTGGCTAGGTAAGTCAGATGATCTATTCTGCCAGGCCGCTCTCCAGCCACTCCTTGTGTCCTGAGCGGGCGCCTGTGGGTTCAATCACGGAAGTATAGTTGGCGAACATAATCTTCCTGTGCATGATCCAACAAAAGTCGTGTTGGATGAGCAGTGTGAAAAGAATCAATGCCTGGGTGACATGTGGTTGGAGGAACCATGTGCCCACACTTCACCATCCCACAGATCTGTGCAGGGAGTTGCGGAGCTGCCGACAAGGCAGGATTAGGGGGAATTGGGAGGGGAGAAAAATGTACCATAAAAATACCTATATATCACTATCTACAACACTGTCTATAACATTTGCTTTAACACCTTCTACAAAACTGTATATAACACTGTATTCAGCAGTGTCTATATTATGGTATATAACACTGTCTACAACACTGGAAACACAGTTCTTACCATTTTGTAGGTACAAACAACTTAACAAGCAAAATAATTGTGATGTATGAGCTAGTGTTTATTTCTAGTATTTGATGAGCAGCTCAGAGGACGACACACAGATCTTTCAGTTCCCAGTTAATATTTTATTTAACCAGCTGGCTAATCACATCTGATGGAAGTCCACCAAAAGCCAGAGACCAGAAGCAGAACTGGAGATAGAGAGAGGGGCTGAATGGAAGAGAGACTATAGTGAGGGTATTCAGAATTGAGAAATGAGAAAATATTAGAAGGGAACATGTAAATCCTGTTTGTAAATGTGAGAGCAGTGTTAAAAAAAAAAGTAGAGGCTAGAAGTGTGAGGAAGAGGGAATAACAGGGGAGGGCAGTGAGTTATTGGGGAATCTCTGATCAAATGAAATACTAGCTGGAGCCTTAAGGGACTTGTTTGTGGTGAGGCTGGGGTCATATACACAATCCTGGTACACAGTTGAGCGATAATTCATAGATTTTTCGTTGTGTTCATAGTCATGTCAACAGCTCAGTCAGCCATTAAGGCCAGAACTCAGCTAGGCGATGTTCACTTCAATAATAGTTTGAAACCTTATCAAAGTAAGGTAGGTACATTTTATCAAATGTTGATGAATCAAAGACCAGAGCAAACAGTGAACGAAATGTGTCCTGGTACTGAACAAGACAGTGAAGAGTGACCAGGGTCTGAACTGTAGCTACACCAGCCCACAACCCGACCACACAAACCCAGTCACCCTATCCATAGGCACACGCAATTACTATGTCCACATAAAGGGAGTAGTGCTACAAAACACTGTGAGCAATACAGTACAGTGTTCTAAACCTAAACAATCCATCTCAAAGGTGATCATTGGGGTTGAGGTCAGGGCTCTGGGCAAGCCACTCGAGTTCCTACACACCAAACTGATTGAACCATGTATTTATGGACCCCATGATGGAACAGGAAAAGTTTTTCCCCAAACTGTTGCCGCTTTCTGACCGCAGGGATTTTTGCAGTTCCTAGAACATAACGTTCCTATAACCATTTTTTTCTCGTGTTCCGATAGAAGAAATTGCGGGATTATTTAGTTCCTCGCACTGCCGTTCCTATAACCTTTTTAGCTCCTACTCCAGACCAGGGTCTTTCCATTTTCCCTTTTCCCAGGTCCACGTTGATTGGTCCAACTTATAAATTACGCCGGTCGCTTCGTTTGTCTGTTGCGTATAATACTACATATTATGCTGGAGCCTCGTCTCCAGCCTAGTTATTAAATGCCGCGGTTCGAACTTCGTTATTAGGACATTATTAACACAACATTATTTTTATAAAATTGTATTGGATTTCGTTTTCAGCATCGCAATCTGAACAAACAAACAGCAAGCCGCGGAAGGAACCCAGCTCTACTTGGGCTGAAAACAACCAGATCATCCGCATTAGATGATTTACACACTTATCTCCAATCATACACCCAGTGTTACAACATTTCACAGTTTAATGTTTGTATGTGGCGCTACACTAGAGTCTAGTGACAACGCTATAAAAGCCTATTGCGGTGCTTGCGTCACTCCCTTATCCCTCCTACCAGTTCCTATGGCCACT
>JACXGM010002089.1:23101-36155 GCA_016801145.1 Umbra pygmaea | reverse complement strand
CAAACGTCTAAAATGTATTTGTATCTGTCGTGCTGTTTTAGATAGGCAGGAGACAGACGCAAGATCGCAGGTTCCACAAGGAAGATATTTAATGACAAATACTATTCGCCAACAAACAGCTGAGGAAATACAGTGTCCACTTAATTGTACACTTGACCAAACAAAAACCTAGTGCGACACGCACAGACTAGAATAAGAGAACTTAGGTTTCGTCTATACAAAGGAGTATGCTTCTTGAAACAGCAATGCATAAAGAATAATCACCAACAACTAAACTGAACAAACTGAGGCTATACATGGGGTGTGGTACAGATAATTATCCCCATCAGGTGTGTGTAAAAGGCAATCAAGCCGAAACTAAAGGGCCATCAATAAGACGGGGAACTGGAGCGCCGAATGGGGATCGGAGCTGGATTGGATGCGACAGTATCCTGCTGCATTAAGATGACCCTTCACTGGAACTAAGGGGCCAAGCTCAAATGCTGAATTTAACTGACTCGATTGCAAGAAACGTGTTGAGAAAAAGATGCTAATTAACTGCCAAAGATTTGTGAAGACTCAAAACGTGTAGCTTACAGGAACCCATTATCCTCCTGTGCTGTCATATTCCAGAAATGCAACCTATCTGGGGTACCCAGAAGTACAAGGTGTTCAGTGCTCAGAGACATGGCAAAGGTAAGGAAGGCTGAAACCCAACCACCACTAAACAAGACACAAGTTGCAACGTCAAGACTGGGCCAAGAAATATCTAAAGACAGATTTTTCAAAGGTTTATTGGACTGATGAGATGAGAGTGACTCTTGACTGACCAGATGGTTGGGCCCGTGGCTGGATCAGTAACGGGGACAGTGCTCCACTTCGACTCAGACACCAGCAAGGTGGAGGTGGGGTACTGGAATGGGCTGGTATTATTAAAGATGAGCTAGTTGGACCTAGGATCTTTCAGGTTGGAGATGGACTCAAAATCAACATCCAAACCTACTGCCAGTTTTTAGAAGACACTTCCTTCATGCAGTGGTACAGGAAATAGTCTGCATCTTTCAAGAAGACCATGATTTTTATGCAGGACAATGCTGCATCGCATGCATTGAAGTACTCCTCTGTGTGGCTAGCCATTAAAGGACTAAAATTTTGTAATAAATTCCCTCAAAACCTTGCTCTCACACTCAAATATTCACTGTTTGTGCTTGGATTTGCTCTGCTTGTGCTCTAACTTTCTGCTTAGACTCAGATATGTTTTTGCTTGGATAGATTTCCTGATCTCAACTTCAGCCGTTCTCCACGCACTCAGGCTGCTTCTTCGCGCTTGCAAATCTTCTCACAGATTTTTTCTGTGCTCTCGGATTGTTTGTGTTACAATGCTATCAAAATTTCCCAACCAATAGAATGCCGGCTGTAGTGTTGACCAATGAAATTATCCCTGCTCCGTTGAGGGTGCGTTCGTGTTACTTTAAGAACATCCCTTGCAGTGACTATTTGAGTGTGAGAGCAAGGTTTTGAGGGAAATTATTAAAAAATCTGAACGTATTATCTGTGAGAAATGCTCTCAAATTTGAATAATGTGCTCTCGAATAAAGATAGGAATATTACTCCATACATAACTTGCACTGATGATCATACCAAGTTCAAAGGTGATTATGTCACTTGTTTGCCCATTGCAATTTTTAATAAAGCAGTAGCTGAATGTCCCTAATCTACCTACATTATTTACCAAGCTATGGCCATGTGATTCACTGTCAGTAAGAGTGATATGGTTGGGGTGGTGTACCCAGAGTGATAGAAAAAACAGAGTGGCAACACTTCCATTGGACTCCATTGTAGGCTTTTTGCCGACCACTTCCGGGGTATGCAGCCTTGAATAGTTCCAAAAATCCATTCTACGCCATTGGACACCATTAATTTCCATTGCTGGCCATCGAGTAACTTCTGAGGTAAGTTGATTAAATAGCTCCCTCTTTTGAATTGTCATCTGTCTATATTGAATCAGAGGTCCTTTATGATGCATATAGTTATATTTATTTGTATGTGCACAGCATAATTATATATATTTTTATTTATTAATGGTGGATTACTAGGATTATTAAGGTTGATTAAGGACAGGTTTTATTTTGGTTTATTTAGGTTTTATCTGCTGAACCTGACGGTGTTAGCTAGTCAGCTGAGTACTGTGTGTAGTAGTAATAAGGTTGCGTTTGTTTAATTATACCCTTGAAAAGGCTGTTGGATTACATCTATTAATACAAATTACTCTACACGAAAAATATCATAAGCCATAATGATCTTTAAAATGTTAATTACACAGACAGTAGTATGACTAATTTCTAACCCTGAATTTCACAGCCTAAAATTTGACACAGTGTCATTTTTGTGTGAACCAAGAAACACTGGCCAAAATGTAAGCTTCTGTCCACCCCATCCCCAACTTGGCAGCAATTTGTCCATGTGTGGGGAAACACATTGACCTACAGGCTATTCAAGGGCTTGTTTGCTTATTTTCACTCTGCTGCAGGTGGTGGCTGCTGCTGGTGGCGGCTGAGGGAGGTTGTCACCCTACCACTCCAAATGTAAAACGGACACTTACAAATATGCAATAACAGTGAAACAAGTACTTGGGTATGTGTTTTCATTTATATTTACCAATCAATACCGCAATCGCTGCTGTCGGTCCCATAGAAGAACATGACAGCTCGGCGTGTTTTTGGAACTATACAGGCTTACATGAACCATGTGACCACCCCAATAGCAAGATCAAAGTGTGTCGCAGCTCTTCTCTCTCTATGACTCTGGGTGTACCTAATGAAATAGCTTATGAGTTTATCAGCTGGTTACTGGCTAATTACTACCAATATTACAATATTTCAAGTTCTTAATCATTATCTACTCAAAACCAAATCAATGAGCTTTGTTTCCTACAACCAGCTACACGATACTGTGGATACGTCTGGCTCAACCTGATACAATACTGGTTTGTTTCTTCTCTTGCAAATACATTTCATGTGACCATACTGGTGCCCCTCAAAACTGAACAGAACTTTCTTTTACAAGTTTAAACTAGCCCTTAGTTGCTTATGTTCTCAGCTGATAATCTATCTTAGAAGAGTTTATCAGCACTGAATGACTAAACTAAATGCATTCATCTCGATGTGTGGACAGGGTTACACAAGAGGGTGAGAGGATGTCAAGTCTCTGTGTCCAGTTGTTGCCTTGTAAACCTTCCTTGCCGATCAGTATATTTATCTGTGAATAAATGGAAGTACTCTTTGAAGCTGAAGGTTCCACGTGTATAAATTGATCTAGTGGTAAAGCACTTTATTCAGCAGTAGTGAGAGTTATACAGTTGAAATAAGGCCAAGTAGTAGGCTGAATGGATCCCTGGTGGTTACAGCTGGCGCCTGTGCATACCCCTCACACTTAAGAATTTGTGGAATAAATTAAACAAAGCAATGTAGATACATGTAACGCACACCCATGTGTGCTCTGGGTTTAGAACAAGAATAGACAGATGGCACTTCAGCATCCCATCCACAATCTTTACCAGCACATTTTCAAAAATAACTTTCCCAGGCATGGTTAATCCAGAAGGACCAGACAAAAATTTTGAGAAAACCTGGAGTCTGGGTGGTGAAGTAGACTAAGTTGCTGCCATGCAGGACAAACTATATAATTTTAGTCAGCAGTCGAGCCTGACTACAGTTTCTCCGTCATTGGTCAGAAGTCCCAGCATGAGGCCGCACAAATTGGCACAGCGCTGTCCATTGTTTGGGATAGAACAATCTGATTATCTAACCCTCTCCAGCAACTCCTTATGTGCAGATCAGGTGCTTGTAAGTTCAATCACCTACAGCAAGTATAGTGGATGAGCGTAATCATCCTACGCATGATCTGACTAAATGCTTCTGTGTTGAAAGAGCAGTGTGAAGCATCAGCCGGCTCTGCGACATATGGCTGGATGAATCATGTGAGCGTCCTTCACCATCCCACATATGTACAAGGAGTTGCAGAGATGCCAACAGAGCATTAGGGGGAATTGGACATGACCAACTGGGAGAGAATAACTTTTACTATTTTACTATTATGCTCTACCTTGTTTCTGGAGATCAACTGTCCTGTAGGTTCTCTCCAAACCTAGTTTAGCACACCTGATTCTAATCATTAGCTAGATGAAATGCTAAATCAGGTTATTCTCGACTGGAGTTGGAGAGAATGCTATTTTGCAGTGGAAAGACGGACACACCCGACACACAGGCTTTGTGACACATTATACAAAAGATGTGATGGGTCGTTTGCAAACAAACTGCTCTTTATAAATGGCTGTTTTTGGTTAAGCGCATTGCATACTGTGAAAAAACAGCAATTTATCTGACTGCAAGATTTCCATACTTTAGGTCAAGCAACGATAATTTGCATAGATGGTATGAAAGCTTTCACTAAAGATTGCTTATTTGCACTAGTAATAGGTACAAACTAGTAATAGGTATGAATCTTATAAAAGACCGGTACGTACGATTCATACTTCATTTCGTTCTCTTATCATTTTTCATTGCACAATCAAGTATACTACTCAGTACTAGTACATACACGTTCATTTAGTTCTTTTGGGCATCACTTTTATGATCCAGTACTACTCTGTGGTACTAGTCCCTGAATCGTTCATATCATTCTTTTTGGCACAGGCACATTACTTAAAGTGATTCAGTATACTACTCGGTAGTAGTACCTGAATCGTTCATATCAGAGCCCTTGAGAGAGAGTGACGTCAATGGAGGGTAAAAAAACGCAACAGTCACGTGGTACGGTCACGTGGTTCATGGGTCTCCAAATAGTTCCAAGCAGGTACTTTGAATGCATTGAATTCTATGAGAGCAGCAGTAACAACAGTGATTTGGGGTATGATCTATAATATGAAAGCTGTTTAAAGTGCTGTAAATGGACACGTTAGATGTCTGTAATAAATTAGTTAATTTATAAACTTGGTAAAGTAGAATTATGCTAAAACGCTCTATAACGTTGCCTAAAATATTAATATAATAAAGGTTTCAAAAGTATTTGGATTTTAAAGTTATTACCTCAGTAAGGATCTGATGAAAAAATGATTCTCTACAGGGACACTGGTAGTTGCTCATGTTGTTGGAATTATTTGGGTTCTCCATGGTCCGCCATTGCTGTAAATAAACTTGCCCAATGAAGTGAATGGAGATTACTCTATTATTCAGTACGGTTTAGTTCTTGGATTTGCGCATGCTTGCTCATCACTGTAGAGAGACTACATTTTATGACTTATAGTCTGACCAGATGTTACAAATTTGACAAATGCACCTGTATTATAGCCTACATATGGATTTGTTTATCCTATTATAGGATTATGTAAAATAATAAATATTTCAAGCTTAAAGTTCATTGTTATTCTTATCAGGTCATATGATGCTGGATATTTAAATGAATGGGTTTACTACACACTATTACTGCTTGACCACTGAATGTCTTCATAATAATTAATTGATTGTTTACTATACTAGACAGTTTGCCTATGCACACTGCCTCAAATGAACAAACGTTTGAATAATATACATAATACTCCAGCCTTTTTTGCAAAGGCTTATTATTTCTATGATCCAGTACCTATGGTACAGATCAGTATACTGGTTATTTTCCTCCATTTCGGTTTTGATATAAAAAATCACAAGGGCAAAAACTACAATTTGCATGTCTGTTTTGAATGTTGCCTGCACAGCTGCTTCATCTCCTCTTTTAGCCAGGTTTTAGTGTGTGTGTCTGTCTATGTAGCACACATGGGAGGTTTAACCTTGATTTGCTGCCTGAGTGAGGATGAGTAATCCTGTCACCTTAGGGAAAGACAGGGAGACTGGTTGTCAGAAGCTTAAAGGAACATTCCACACTAAATTTGTTTATTAATAAAGTATTTGCAAATGTTACCATAGATGATTTATGTAATATACAATGCTTTGCCCTCAATTGGATCCGAGATCCACTGAGAGTACATTTCGGTTGCTTCTTTATTAGTCTGCACTTAAAATACCACAAGGTCCAGAATACAATGCAAACTTAGTGCCCACTCCCTAGCGAGTTGCTTTGGTAATTCACGATAGCTAGTAACACTTACAACGTGTCACAATATCGTCCGAGAGCTAAATGCTCAGTTTCAATCATACTCTGTCACAGATACTTTTCAAAATGAATTCGCAATTATCACACATTATCGCACAAGCACAAAAGATTAATCTAGCTAGCTAGCACCACATCAACACCTGTGACAAATACGGCTCTGACATAAACTCGATGGCTATTCCCCAGTAGAGTGACTTCACCTTGAGCTAGCTAGTTAGCTAGCTAGCTACAGTATCTACCTAGTGTACTGTACCTTGACCAGTAAATCAGTCAGTAAATCCTCCAAAGTCAATCAACAGCTATTTCACCTACCTATCTCCAGTTCATAATAAATTATTATTCTGTCAACCATTATTTTATATTTTACATCCCATTCATCCAAGTATTTTCACAAAGCAATATGCACACTAGGCAGTGCTAAACGGCTACTCTGACAAGTCAAGACAGTGCTTTGCTCCAAGGCAATGCCTTTAGCCAGGTAGCCATTTTACCGTCTACTCTAATGATACTTTAAATTAATACTTCTCACCAAGTCGATCACAGCTATATCACCTGCCTAGCTCCAATTTATACACAGTAATATTCTGTAAATTGTTGTTTTATTTTATATCACATTTATCCAAGTAAATACACAAACAAATACATGGTATATCATGCTGGACAGTTTCCACATACAGCACCAGTGCGAGTTCACCCTGGCCTAGATAGCTTCACCAGCAGCTGCTTGATTCACCCAACTCCTGCCTCACTGTATTCTGCTATAATTCTGCCTCGCTGTATTCTGCTATATTTCTGCCTCGCTGTGTTTTAGCTCATATATGTAGCTATGGTTGTATATTACCATTCAATAACTTGATCAAATTTGAAATTGTCTAGCTCTTTGGGTATTTTGTCACTTGGACTAGCTATGATAAGAAAAATCCCTCTTAAACTTATCTTATTTGGCATTGAGAAGGTGTTTATAGTAATAAGAAGGTGTTAATTAAAATGAATGTACAGCTTTTGAAAACTGCTCACTGAAGCAGAAAGTAGTTCTGTTTTTACTCTGCAAAATTCTCTGGAGTCCATCTTTAAAAACTGTTTTCACATTGGGAGACTCATCTGAGAAATTCTGTAGTACTTCTGTAGAAATTCTGTATTACCTGTACTTCCATAGATTTTTTCTGTACTGTATGAGCTTTTAATATTTTGGATGTCTATCCCCACAAAGATAAGCCTGCTGGGAATATTTCCAGTCATTTTTTGTTACTCAGGATCCATGTGAATTTCACAGCTAACGAGAATGAGAAACCAAAAGACCCCAGGGCCACTCTATGAGATTTTCAAATGTTAGCTCAGCTGAGTTAAATCTTAGTTTGAGTACAGTGCTTAAGCACTACTTGCATTATCTTGCTGAGGTAAGGTCTACCACAGACAATGCCCTCAGTGTTGATGTTAGCTGTCACAACCTTGGCTGGACTTAATGCCAGGTGTGGCAGAGATAAGCGTGAACTGAGATCATGAATTCAATATATGTGTATATGTATTGTTGTGTATGTGGGTTTATTGAATAGTTCTGTTTCCTTCAGTGGGTTATATTATCCAGTGCTTTACACTGTGGTTCTGTGTTGTGTATTAAGTGGCGCCTTCCCCTCGTTCACCTGGTACTGGTAGGGACTGATCACGCCTAATTACCAGATTACGTTCAGCTGTAGTTCATTTAGTCCGGGTGAACGAGAGGAGGCCGCGTTTCATTGAACCTCTGTTACGTGTGGTATATGGTCTCGTATTGCATTCCAGCATTTGTTGTTTTCTATGGAAAGTGCCCTCGCCACTATAGCGAGTTGAAAGTAGATATTACATATATATGAGTTTATGCTTATTGCCAGGTTGGTTATTAGTCGTGTTCTGTGCCACGAGAAAGAGCACAGTAAGTTGTCGCCTGAAATTGTGCTATATATATAGTGTAAAAAAAATTATGTAAATTTTACAGTAACTTACTGGCAGCAATTGGCCAGTGATGCTGTAATTTGGGTTTACAGTACAATTACTGTAATTGATTTTACAGTACACCAAATGTAACTATAATCCAATTTACAGTACCAAATAACTTACTGTAATGTAATATACAGTACCATCTCCCTTACTGTAATTTGATTTACATTACTACGGCCCTTACTGTATTCTAATCTACAATAACACGACCATTACTGTAAACCATTTTACAGTACCAAGTCTGTTACTGTAGTATATCATATATGTTTTATTTGAATATATCCCAGCATGTCTTTTTAGGTAATTGTGAGGGATACCCATTGCAAATTAGCAATTGGAGAAGATCCAACATGTGTACTATTTTATGCACCCACATCCTGCATTCAAAATGACAGCAATGTTCAAATAGTGCCTGACCAAGACTAGCTAAACTATGTCAGTTGGATCAACCATCTCAGTAATGGTTGGACTATATCCTCACAGATTTTTATGCGTACAGATAGTATTGGTTTGGAAATGAAAGATGATTAAACACATTTCATAATATCACATAAACTTTTATATTAAAGTCCAAAAATATCAAGACAACTTTCAAACAAAAAAGCAAAGCATTCTGGGAAGTGGTGATGATTCCCTTGTGAATGATAAAATACCAGTCTCACAATTAACTCTTTCACAAACATTGGGGTTTTGTAACATTACTTTTGTGTTTACTTAACATTCACACTTGAATTGAACTTTATAATTAACAGTGAAAAACTAAATTGACTCCTTGGTTTAGAGCAGCGATATCCATTCCTGCTCCCGTGAGCCACTATTACGTACGTTTTCTGTCAAACCCCAGTTGCGACTAACCTAAGTTAGCATTTCATCTTAATAATGATTAATGTCACCTGTGCTAAATTTGGTTTGGAACAAAAACCTATGGAATTGCGACTCGCAGGAACATGGAATGAGTATCGCTGCTCTAGTTTGCTTCTATTTAGACCTATTTAGACCTATTTAGACCAACTGTAAGAAATAGTGAACTCGTATTGTACTTTTGACAGTTACCTCCAAAATACATTTTCAAGTAATTTTCTTCTGACTGTAACGCTTCCCTCCTGGCGTGGACATAGACTTCTGTTCCTTATGGCTTTTGTTGTTTCCTGATTTCATAGTCTGTGTATCAGTTCCGTCTTGGTGTGTGTTTAGTTTTCAGTGTCTTTTGTTATGTATAGTTAGTCCAGGTTTTTGGTTTCCCCATTAAGTGTCATGCCCATACTTGGTTTTTCCTGTCTTCATGTTTTCCCGCTCTTTTAGGTCACATGTTCTTGTTATCCAATCAGTTTTGTTTTTTCCTCCACAGCTGTTGTTCCTTTATCATTAGTCCCCTATTTAGTTTCTGTCTGGTTCCTGTTTAGTTGCTGGTCATTGATTGTCGTCATGTAATGTTTCTGCCTGTCTCGTGTTCCCGAACACTCTGGTCTTGTGAGTAACTCGTGGTCACTGATAGTATCCTGATTTCTCAAGTCTGCCTTGTTTGGATTTAGTTATTTTGTACATTCATTAAGGTTTTGTTCATGTTTCAGTTTTGTTAATGCTATTATACTTTGTTTGGTGGTTAATCTCCTACGGGATAGTTTATTGAATATATGTCCACAATACAATGCAATACACAGTAGTAATTAAAATATGACACTGTTGAAATTACAGTAAGTTACTGATAAAACTACACAAATTCCAAATAGTTAATTCAATTAACAGTAGTCTAATGTATTTAGTACTTACAGTAGGAAACTTTTTAGAATTACAGTAGATTACTGATAGAATTACAACAATTGCTATAAGTTTTTACAGTTGTCCACTCTATGTATTACTTACAGTATGATACTGTGGAAATTACAGTAAGTTACTGACAAAATTTCAAAAATTGCTAAAAGTGTATATATATTCTGCAAGCATCCTTCTGTTGTAGGTCTCCCTCTCTCCATACTACACCACACCACCTGTGACATTAGTAGTTAATCAAAATACAATACAACTTGTATTATAATTGATGCAATATAAGGAAAACATTTGTTTTAATATGTGTAGCCATAAAGGTTATATAAAGATAAAAAGACTTGTTGATAAGAAATCAGTAGGGCCTTTTCAAGTTTGTGTTTTGAAGAACACGAACAGTGAATTCAACAAATCTTCAATGAAGTCTAAGTACATTGACTATTATTATTATTGTTATTCACTATTTTGTCCGGAATCAGACCTGTAGTCAATATTTATGTAAAAGGTATGTTAAAATGTAGAAGGATATGTTGCATATTTCAGGGCATCCACAAAGGATGGGGCAATTGGCCAGCCCTGCCTAAGTTTGAGGAGTTAGTTATCTCTTATATACGTGTCTTGCGGCACTCTAGCGACTCCTTTTTGGGGATGAGGACATACTGTACATTGGACTCATCTTAATAGTTGCTGCCATAGAACACATAATTCTACTTGGACTGTCCGTCTGCCTCCTGCTTAGCCAATGTTTTCAATGGAAAAAAAGCACATTCAATATTGTAATTAGACTGCATGTCTGCATGTTCGTGAATCCAAGCATATTTCTGGAAAAAATTATGTCTGGCAATGGGTAATTCATATTTACAAGTTACATAGTTACTTTGAGATACTTTGAGTAATTGAGTTACCCTCCAAGACAAGTGCAGTTGAAATAAAAAAAACATCCTGTTTGTATATTACATTTTCTCAAACTGTGATGTCAAAGTAACACCAATCTTTTGATGAAAGACCTCTTGTGGAGAGAAATGCCTGGAATCTGCCTGTTCTGGTTGGCTGAAACATTTGGCTTATTTTATGATGTCACAAATGTGATGTCATTATAGTAGACCTGTGAGATCTGGGTTCTGAGTAGACAATCCTATCTGATCTGGGTTGATCTGGATCTGAGATCTGGGTTGTTTCAGATCTGGGATCTGGGTAGACAATGCTATCTGCCTTACATATTTGCTTTCTAACACGCACATGATCAGATTTAGCAGGGGCCAAATGAGGTAAATAAGGAAAATAAACGTTTCAAACAGCTATATTGTCATAAAAGCACAGTAATTGTTAAACAATTTAACATTAATAAGACTGCATAGTGACTTTGAAGCTACCCCACCGAAGAGAGGAATGTTGTTCTGATCATCTCCCAACTATGGGAAAGGCATTGGAGTAGGCTACAGCCATTTGGGAAAAAGGTGAGGCAGCGGACACCGATTAAAGCGCCTTTATATCACAGTTCAGGGCAATGTTTGATCATCCTTTCGAGGGCAAGGATGGAGAGTGTCTTCTTAGATTACAACAGGATGGGCCGGCGTCAGTGTACTGGACACCATGCTCAGGGAACGATGCCAGCTCTAAATATTTGCGGGACCCCGATGCTCTCTTCACCTCACCAAATAAGTTTTAGTTTGACCTCATCACACAAAATGCATGAACAACACAATATAGATGCTAGCTAGACAACTTAGCTACTGTACCAGTGTGCTTTAGACCTCTTGCTTGGTAAGTTACACTGGCATTTCCAAAGTGGATAAACAATAAAACAATTGAAGTCCCTCTCTAGATGGTCAAATGGGTCAGCAGATAGGGAGTTGGACTAGTAGCCGGAAGGATGCCGGTTCAAATCCCATCTGTGCCAAATGTTGTTGTGTCCTTGGGCAAGGCACTTCACCTTAAATTGCTCCAGGGAGAATGTCCCTGTACTTAATGTAAGTTGCTCTAGAGTGTCTACTAAATTATAACTAAACAATGTTTTGAGCCAGTTTAGAAAATCAAGACAACAAAGGCTTTATTAATGTAACTTTAATCAGTACAGCCTCCGCAACACTGGTGCTGGTTTTGGGGGACAAATGGAGGGTTTCTGGGTCTCTGGGCTCAGCAGATTTTGGATAAACAGCAAGCCTCTGACAGATTACACAGGGAAGGAGGACATTGATTTGCTCTCCCATGGAAGCGTAACGATGTGTCACTTGCTCTTACGTAATCGTGACGCTCATCCCCCTCCCCTCTACGGAACGAGATTCTCTCCCTCGGGACACAGCCTGATGTCCACACAAAGCAGAGACCTAATACAGCAACAGCCCACATGAAACCCTAACAGATGAAAACAGCGGTTTATAAATCCACTGCATCTAGCAACATTATTGGCTTATCTCTCTACCGTCCTCTCTTTCTGTCAGTCTTTCCATAGGATAGTGCTGCATGCAGAGCTCAAGCACATAAACCCCATCTATTAATAGCAAGTTCTAATGGAGAAAGCTTGATGAATAACAGCATGCAGGTTCTAATTAAACACTTTTTTAACACTCTGGTTGTAATTACTGAACACCACATGTGTAACTCCCTAAAGGTGGTGAACAAGCCTATGACATTCTCCTAATTCTCCACTTCCTGTCAGATTGCTCACATACTGTACACACTTTTCAGAGAGCTAATCTGGGAAAAGGAGGTGTTGGCCTGGCAATCTTATTTAATTATGTATGGAAGGGGTGTGATTATGGCATAATGTATGTAATTCGGAAAAGCCACCTGGATGTCTCTTAGTTTTCATACTGTAGGCCTACTGAACATGTATTCCAGTATTGCTGTCTGTGTATAAGCCTATGTGAGATCCTGGTGGAAAGTTGCCAGTGACTCCATACTGACTTGTATTTCCCACTTTAAATATCGTCTTCCTCATAGCCAAGCAATCTCTTTGGTTAGTAAAAGAAGTTACTACATATTCTGTGCTGATAGGTTTCTGCCAGACATGCTTGATACTGTATTCCCTGGGTCTGTAGCTAGCGTTCTGCCTGACATGCTTGATACTGTATTCCCTGGGTCTGTAGCTAGCGTTCTGCCTGACATGCTTGATACTGTATTCCCTGGGTCTGTAGCTAGCGTTCTGCCTGACATGCTTGATACTGTATTCCCTGGGTCTGTAGCTAGC
>JACXGM010002089.1:0-23001 GCA_016801145.1 Umbra pygmaea | reverse complement strand
TTGATGCTGTATCCCTTTGTTTGTAGCTAGCGTTCTGCCAGACATGCTTGATGCTGTATTCCCTGGGACAGACATGCTTAATGATGTATACCCTGGGTCTGTACCTAGCGTTCTGGCTGACATGCTTGATGCTGTACCAGGGGTGTCAAACCAGATCCACAAAGGGCCTAGTGTCTGCAGGTTTTCGCTTTTACCTTGTACCTGAATGATTGAATGTCACTAATTGGTTAAGATCTCGCCTCACCTGGCAGTATACGTCTTAATTGGGCTCTAATTGAAAGGAAAGACCAAAAACCAGCATACACTCGGCCCTCCGTGGAACCGGTTTGACACCTGTGCTTTATACCCTGGGTCTGTAGCTAGCATTCTGCCAGACATGCTTTATGCTGTATTCCTTGGGTCTGTAGCTAGCATTCTGCCAGACATGCTTGATGCTGTATTCCCTGGGTCTGTAGCTAGCGTTCTGCTTGATATTCAATGTAGCATACACCAAATAAAGCTACTTGTAATGGACACTAATGATTTGGAACAGGTAGGCTACATCAGAAGACTCTACATTTTGACCTGAGGCAGAGTGATTAGTGTCCATTAACAATGGATGAATAATCAGGAGTCTGAACAATGAGTTTGGAATAGACACCAATATTTATTGGAGGTTAAATATAAAGGAACTACTTGACGAACACGTGTGTGATGGAAAACTTTCTACACCATGCTTTTAACACGTGTGTTATGTCTGCACCACGTAATGGCATCTTACATGAATTTGAACAACTTGGTCTTGTAAAACTCAAGCAAAAATAGAAAGTAGACAAAAGTAACCAAATCATGTTTAACATACTATACAGTATAAAATACATTGACACAATTAGTCAAGTCGAAAATTGTTCAGTTCATACAATACACATTAGATTGCTAGCCAAATGCTAATCATATTGGCCTAAGCTCTTTCTTCTCACCAGTGTTTGAAAATACTGTCTTGTTCCAGTTCCAAAATTGTAACTCACCAAATTTATGATTCCAAGGTGCATTACACCATTTAATATGGCAAATGGACAAAGTATTAATTATGTTTTTCTACTTTTAACAGAATTTATCAGTGTAGTATTGGTTTGAAGACTCGTTTCACCTCAACAGCACAGGGAAAATCTGGTCTAAACACTGCATTTATTTACTGTGTTCCCTCTCCATCATTTTACCTGTCTAACCCTATGAAATGCTGTACGGAGATCTAACCCTATGAAGACAGGATGAATTAAACAGGAGGACTGTAAATGATTTGCAGACAAATAGGCTTCTCCATAACATTGAAGTTTTTATTTCTATTTTGTAGTAAAATCATATTGATATTTCATGTTCCATACTTGGTATACTGTACATTTTAGGTTCAACCTACTTGAACTAATACATTCTTAGACTCCTGTTATATACACACACACACACATCACACACACACACACACACACACACACACACACACACACACACACACACACACACACACACACGGAAGCAGCGTCAGTGATGACTTGTGTCTATGGGTCCACATTGGATCTACTTAAATGACATTATACAGCCCTCAAAGTAACTTAGAGGCAGTACTAACCTACTGATTGGCTAAAAGTATGTTCAAATCACATGATGATTGGCTTATTGACTACTGAGACAATATTAACTATTTAGTTAACCTGGGTTACATGTATTTAACCAGACTGTATATTAAGTGAAGTATTTATTACACTCATTTAGATCATTCTCACATTTAGCTATTTAAGTATCTTTTCTTTTTCTAAACTACCTGTATAGTTAACCATGCAAATATTTGTATTTTATATCAACTGTTGATATGTGCAATAATTGTATAATTATTTTAAACTAACACTCTTACAACAATGTATAGTGTACATATCCAGTCTTTCACACATACTACAGTAGCTTGTTGCACTCCAGTGTTTCTATACTGACGCACAAGTCCAGTGTTGTTCGTAGATGCTTGACAAAGAAATTTCCCCTTGGGAGTGTGTTTGTAGCAGCTTTCTACACGTCATGCTTTGCTGAATGAAAACACGCTATTTTCCAGCTAGCCGGAGTCACCATTGTTTATTGACGATGTGATTCTGCCCAATCAGCTGTGCTGTGGAGAAGAAGCCTGTGAGGCCATCTCAAAGATCCACATGGTAAAGCTGTCCAATCACACGTCCTCTCCAATTCAGGCCGCCTTCTCAGTGCATTCGCCATCGTCTCTGTGATTGGTGGGCAGTTTTGAGTGACAGAAAGACTCTTCACCAACAAAGTGGTTCTAATGTATGTGGGATAGCCCACTACCAATCCACGTCCACTCATGTGCATGGGCACGGTTCCCTGGCAGCTGCTGAATTTAAGGTGGCGTCTTTTCAATTAGGGCTCAATGAATTACCATTTCAGCTCATCAAGTGGCTCGGCAGGCTGCAGCCAAAGGGGCCCTGGCTTTATAATGAAGCCTGGCACAAATGCAGCACTGTTCTCCGTTCCGTTCCCAGGAAACCACACAACATGTGCTATTGTGTGCTGTCTTTTGCTGGCCGGCCACGTTGCCTGGCTTTAGCCAAAGAAACAGAGAAGCCTGGCTGTGCAGTAATGCTCGGATCCCAACTTGGTGGTTGGAGGCCGGTAACCCCGGCACCAAAGAGCTTCTGCTCGATGGGCACCCAGGGTTCCATGTGTTAAAATCATTTGACTGAAAGCGACATTTAAATTGTGGGGGTAGAGGAGCAGGTGGCTGGCTGGGGGGACAAGGGCCATGGAAGGGGGCTAAGGCACAGGGAGAGAGCACGGCTGTACGCTAAGCCCTTCCTAGTTACAGAAGAAAGTCCCAAGCTAGAAGGAAAACAATAGAGGCAGAACTGGTTCTAAGCTGGTTGTAGCTAGTTCTGTGACCACTAGGCTTCTGCGTGTCCCACTGTGTGTCCACATTCTCTAATACCCCTACCACCAAACCCTCTATACCCCTCTACTCCAGCTGCCCTTTACCCTGTTCATGCTGCATAGCTAATGGGGAAATTAGTGGTAGTGGCTTTCAGCCATAGCCAGGGAGAAGTCTGAGGTAGACAGGAACTAGGAGACGAATGTCACAGGGGCTTTTCAGGACCCCGCACACCAGCAGCTCAGCTTAGACACCAGCTCAAGGGACCCAGAACACAGGGGCTATGAGCAGAAGGGCCTTACAATGAACAGAGTGTCCGATCTAACATGGGCCTTTTCTCTTCTGATGCGAGAAGAGAGAAAAATACCTGTCAGCTGACTACTCAATAACGCCTGAGATTCTTGCTGAAAACAAAGGTTGTTTATCTGCTCAGCTTTCCGGCTTCACTGGTGGTGGTTGGTGTTTATATCTTATGTGTGACAAATTGACAATAGGAAGTGTTTGTGGGGCTGTCAGCTCCACTGGCATTCCTAGACAGCACTTTATAACTCAGGAATGTTCCGGGGCTACCAGGAAGAGACAGACAGGCTCAATATTACTGCCAAGTGAAGGCATAATTTCTCTTTCAGCATGGCTCTTGGTCGCCATTGACTCATTTGTATAGTGTAAGGCATTGTTAACACTAGCACATTGGTTGTTTAGATTGTAGGCAATATTTCTAATACATTTACATGGTAATAAAAGAAATCATGGTTATACATTCAAGGGTTTTGGAGCAGGGGGAGGGACTGGGGGGAAATGTCCCTCTAAACGTTAAAGGCAGGCGTTATTATGTGGTTACCCATAGAAAACCGTCTTGTTTCCCTGGCGACTCCTCATCAGCTGCAGGACGGTCGAAGACAGATCGCATGCTTCCTCCAAGCCATCCGTTTCTAGTCACACTGCTTGTTCAACATGGACGCCATTAATTGATACACAAATGGGAGACTACTGTACACATTCCTCAACTATAGGGCCCCAATTGAATTCACAGGTGTCCACCTACACATAAGAAGTCACTAGACAGCGAAGTGAAAAGGAACCACCGTACGACTATTCAAGGGTCCGCCTCAGGCAGAGCTGTACCAATTTCTGCCACCCCATGTAGAGCCTCGTGCATCGTTGGAGTGTGGCAACCAGGATTCTACTGGGCACTATGACGCGGTTTTGCTCTGAGGCAGCAAATTGTACCACTGTGCAACACAGAGGCTGTTGTGAAAGCTGATATGCATTCAATTAACTGGGTCCATTTGGAAATGCTTAAACAGTCTGTTTTAATCTAAGCTATAATGATTTTTGTTTATTCTTTCACAGAATTGGGAGGGAAAAGAGGACACCAGCCACGAAAAGCCTGCACACCCTCACACACACTTACACACACACTTACATCAGCCCTTCTCTGAGATGAGTGAAGAGAAAGCAACTGAAAGCTTGGATCCTGCTCATACAGTGGCATCACCAGCTCAGATCAACAGCATTCCCAATGGGAAAGGCCACGAGCCTGGGGGGGGAACACCACCGGCAGACAATGCCCAGCAGTAAGTATGCATTCAGCTAGAACATACCCAAGTACATGCAGGCTTTCATCTCAACCAGTCCCCGTCCAGACAACCTCATCCCCAGGTTTAGTTGCTATGGCATTATTGGTTTGAGAGAGTGAGCAGGACGGTGGCAAGAATTAGATAAAAAAATTGTGATAGTTTTTCCTGGCTCATGTGAAATTAATGGACAGAACATTTTTCCACTGAAATGTCTTGATTGTTCAAATAAACCTTACCTGAATCGCTGTTTGGAATAAAAGCGATGTCACTGAAAACATGAGCATGAGCCATGCTGATGCAGCTCGGAGCACCCATTGTTCTCTCTAATGTGAGGGCGTGCTGTCTAGTGACTATTATTTTGTAATCTATCTTCAGTTTATTGCTGTTTTGTGAAAACAAAATGCAAAGCATGGAATCAACTAAACAGTGTTTTGCAGTGTTTTCCCAACATCCAAAATCAGTCAAATCAATTAGAACCTCAAAGAGCAAGCAATAATGTGAAATTGAAGCACAGTGGCTAGAAATAACTCCCTAGTAATTTGCTTCCCAGGAAGAAATGTAGAGAAGAACCAGACTCAGTGGGGTGGCCAATCGTCTTCTGGCTGTGCCACAGGAAACGGACACTCAAAAAAAGTTGCTTGATCACGGTTACTGACGTAGAACCTTCTTCTGAAACAGTATCTGGTAGTGTGCAACATATTGTGGTGGTTTGCTTATAAAACTGTTAGTGTCGACTGTAATGTACACCCCTGTTTGAGAGTTCTGTTACCGGCTACGCCTATGACCTCGTATTCTCAGGGTGTCACGTCTCCCATCACACCTCAACAACAACAATGCAGCCCGTTGTTAACTACACCAGATACTTAGAGTGTGAGAACCTGTGTCATGCTTACCTAGCACTATCTAGTGTTACAACTATCATTGCTGATACCTGTTAATAGTGAGGAACCCTCAGCCACAGAAAACAACATTAAAGGTGCTATATGTAATACATGTACTGTAATTAATCAAAAAATGATGCCAATGCCTCATCAGATATTAAGGAAACATGTTAAGCTGAAATACTATATTTTCTGAAAACAATGCTAATGTCAGTATTTTTTCCTTTGGAAAAGTACGTTCCATGACGGAATTTATGTTTGTTTTGGCCTGTGTGTTGTTATCAACTGTCCATTTTGAAAGCACGAATGGATTGCCAGGCATACCTGTAAAAACGCAAACCCAGCGCGCTACAGCCATGGAAGCAGCAAACAAACGAACGAGATCATAGAGATTCTACACAACCTAAAAAAACTCTGCATGTTTCTAAACGGTTCCATGACCATAGACGTAGTAAAACACGCTTGTCATGATTGCGCTGATCTTGTTCGTCACGTTAGTTTCGATTCTGGGGAGGAGGGGGCGGAGGGATACAACTCAGGTATTTTGAATTTGAACTGTAGTACCCATTTTTTAACGCTGGCTGTCCGTTTTAAATATAGCACCTTTAACTGTTGAATGTGTACAGATTCTCCCTATGAATACACAGTTTATTTGAATGATCTCCTTCATGACTTCAACACCAACGGTATATTTTCGTTATTTCCCTTTGTGCTTTCATTGGGTGATGGATGGACTTTCTCTACCATTGTAGGGAAGCTGTTCCCAATTGTTCACAAAATGTCAGGTATGTAACATTGACAATGACAGGATTACTGTACAGTTTGTCTCACATATGACAATCATTATTGTCAAGGACAGAACTGTACCAACCAGCCGCAGACTCCTATAGCGCTATGTAATACCGCCGTTCCCTAAAGGGCCTTGTCCATACGCTGTGCCATTCCTTTGCTATGGGGCAAGCCTTTGCTCCCAACCTATGCTCCTAAACACTCTGAGCCGGGCACTCTGAACTTTGACCACAACTTTGACCACCGCTGACCACGTAAAGTGCAACCAATGGCATTTTAGTTTGTGTTGTTTGATGTACACGCAAACATAAAAAATTGAAGAGAAAGTAATTCATGATTGTCAGAGTAGCCTGATCTACCATTTAACACTGAAATCGCATGACGATATGGGTAAGAATTAATTGGCATAAAATAATTTCAGTCAGGAACAGCAAATACTAGCCAGCTAGCTAGCTCCAGCTGTGTCAGAATGTGCCCTACTCTACCTAGCGGAGACAAGGCTTTGATCGCTGGTCATGGACAAGGCCCTTAAAATAGAGCATGCTTCAGTTGTGGTTATGTAACATTGTTTTATGACTGTGCTTTTTTTCTGTAAGTGCCCTCAGAAACGAGGATACAGAGGCCAACCGTGCGGAGAATCAGGAGTTCCTGTCCAGCTTGGAGGACAAGAAGACCACACGCTTCACAGATGTAGGTGGACCATATACAGTAGCTCACAAAAGTGAAAACACCCCTCACATTTTTTAAAATATTTGATTATATCTTTTCATGTGACAACACTGAATAAACAACACTTTGCTAGAATGTAAAATAGTGAGTGTACAGCTTGTATAACACAATACATTTGCTGTCAAAATAACTCAACACACAGCCAGTAAGGTCTAAACCGCTGGCAACAAAAGTGAGTATACCCCTAAGTGAATATTTTGTGTGGGGCATGGAGTTCACCAGAGCTTCACAGGTTGCCACTGGCGTCCTCTTCCACTCCCCCATGATGACATCACAGAGCTGGTGGATGTTAGAGACCTTGCGCTCCTCCACCTTCCATTTGAGGATGCCCCACAGATGCTCAATAGCGTTTAGGTCTGGAGACATGCTTGGCCAGTCCATCACCTTTCAGGCTTCCTTGCGCATCATCTTTAGAAGAGGCTTCCTTCTGGGAGGATAGCCATGCAGACCAATTTGATGCAGTGTGCGGCGTATGGTCTGAGCACTGACAGGCTTATCCCCCACCCCTTCAACCTCTGCAGCAATGCTGGAAGTACCTCATACGTCTATTTCCCAAAGACAACCTTTGGATATGACGCTGAGCACGTGCACTCAACTTTGGTTGACCATGGCAAGGCCTGTTCTGAGTGGAACCTGTCCTGTTAAACCGCTGTATGGACTTGGCCACCATGCTACAGCTCATTTTCAGGCCAATCTTTGAATAGCCTAGGTCATCTTTATGTAGAGCAACAATTCTTTTTTTCAGATCCTCAGAGAGTTCTTTGCCATGTTGAACTTCCAGTGACCAGTATGAGGGAGTGTGAGAGCAATAACACCAAATTTAACACACCTGCTCCCCATTCACACCTAAGACCTTGTAACACTAAATGAGTCACATGACACTGTGGAGGGAAAATGGCTGATTGGGCCCAATTTGGACATTTTCACTCAAGAGTGTACTCACTTTTGTTGCCAGCGGTTTAGACCTTAATGGCTGTGTGTTGAGTTTTTTTGATGGGACTGCAAATTTACATTTAAACAAGCTGTAAACTCACAACTTTACATTGTAGGAAAGTGTCATTTCTTCAGTGTTGTCACATGAAATGTTATAATCAAATATTTACAAAAATATGAGGGGTGTACTCACTTTTGTGAGATACTGTAGGCCATTGTATGTGGATCCGTTCAGATTCAATTCTTGTGTGTGTTAATTCCCTCTTTTGTTAAGACAATATTTTGCAAGTCTTGTACTAAAGAATCATGCTCACATCTTTTTTCTGATCAGTTTGAGGGAAAGACGTCCTTTGGAATGTCAGTGTTCAACTTGGGCAATGCCATCATGGGAAGTGGAATTCTGGGCTTGTCGTACGCCATGGCCAACACAGGAGTCGTCTTATTCCTGTGAGTCAACATGAATGGAAGACACATGCATGGATGGATGAAGGGACGGATGCATGAATGGATGGATGCATAGATGGATGGTGTGGGTGAGAAATTATTTCATGGCGGGGGTTGAGTAGAGTTTGCATGACATTGTATATGATTAATATTAAGATCTGTGAGTAGATACAATACGTGTACACCAGCGTTCAAAAGATTGGAATCAATCAGCCTTGGTCAAGAAAGGTAATTTCTATCAAAACATTGTATGAAAACACCTGGGTGATTGCACATTTTACAGTGCTAGTGTATTTTGATGTAACCGTAGCTATGCTCACAGTAGCATCTGATTTTGAGGTTATTTCTTTGGCCTATTCTCTGTGTAAATTGAGAATAGCATGCTACTGGTAAATCCTTTAATCCATCGTTATGCTGATGACACTATCTTGTATACTGGCCCCTACCATCGTAAAGTCCATAATGCAACACAACTTTAATTACATCCAACATGTGTTGTTTGATTTCTACCTAATCCTTCGATCAACAAGTATGCTGTTCAATCAGAGCCTCCCGAACCTTCACACACTGAATGGGATACACTTGGATTTAGTGTGATACTCTACACATACCTTGGTACTGTATATGGCTTGAGTGCTCGATCTTAATCATATGTACATTTAATTTATACAGACCCTGGCCACTCTCCATGGACAAGCGTTAACTTCCTTAAAAGCGAGTACTCTGTTGAAGTTTAAAACCATTGAATCTGCCCAGAGTCACTCTGGATCTGCCATAACCAATCTTTAATTGGTGATGTACTACAACTCAAACTAGCGCAGGACATCAACCACATCGTTTTCAGCCACTCCCTCTGTTCACTGATTGGACCGCCAAAAAAAACCCAGACAGAGTACTGAAGGAAAATTAAGTACGTAGGAGGGTTGAGCCAGGCTACATATCACACACGTACAGTCTAAAATTAAGTCCAATATTTGTTTTTTCCTCAAAAAGGAACCTTTACCAACACTGCCAATTTTAGCAACTACACTGCTCAAAAAAATAAAGGGAACACTTAAACAACACAATGTAACTCCAAGTCAATCACACTTCTGTGAAATCACACTTTCCACTCAGGAAGCAACACTGATTGACAATCAATTTCACATGCTGTTGTGCAAATGGAACAGACAATAGGTAGACATTTAAAGCAATTAGCAAGACACACCCAATAAAGTAATGGTTCTGCAGGTGTTGACCACAGACCACTTCTCAGTTCCTATGCTTCCAGGCTGATGTTTTGGTCACTTTTGAATGCTGGCAGTGCTTTCACTCTAGTGGTAGCAGGAGACGGAGTCTACAACCCACACAAGTGGCTCAGGTAGTGCAGCTCATCCAGGATGGCACATCAATGCGAGCTGTGGCAAGAAGGTTTGCTGTGTCTGTCAGCGTAGTTTCCAGAGCATGGAGGCGCTACCAGGAAACAGGCCAGTACATCAAGAGATGTGAAGGAGGCCGTAGGAGGGCAACAACCCAGCAGCAGGACCGCTACCTCCACCTTTGTGCAAGGAGGAGCACTGCCAGAGCCCTGCAAAATGACCTCCAGCAGGCTGCAAATGTGCATGTGTCCACTCTAATGGTCAGAAACAGACTCCATGAGGGTGGTATGAGGGCCCGACGTCCACAGGTGGGGGTTGTGCCTACAGCCCAACACCCTGCAGGACGTTTAGCATTTGCCAGGGAACACCAAGATTGGCAAATTCGCCACTGGCGCCCTGTGCTCTTCACAGATGAAAGCAGGGTCACACTGAGCACATGTGACAGACGTGACAGAGTCTGGAGATGCCGTGGAGAACGTTCTGCTGCCTGCAACATCCTCCAGCATGACCGGTTTGGCGGTGGGTCAGAGTCCAATGTAGGGCCGGATGTGAAAAGAATGGTGTCATCTGCGTAAAGGTGGATCAGAGAGCAACGGCGCCAAGAGCAACATCATTGATATACACAAAGAATACTGTCGGCCCAAAGAATCGAACCCTGTGGTGCCCCCATAGAGACATTCAAGGGTCCAGATATCAGACCCTTAAAATTAACACATTGAACCCTGTCAGAGAATTGTCGTTGTTGCTTGTACACAGCAAAACGTCCAGTGTTTAATTAACACTCTCAGTGTTTATATAGCTTCAGTGGAACTATATAAACACTGAGAGTGTTAATGTAAGACTTAGGGTGTTGATTTAACACTGGACTTTTAGCTGCGTAAGGTCTGTGTTCTCATGTGTTATTAGTTTGTTTGCATTTTGGCCCCTGAGGCACATATACTTTTGTCAGTGGTTGTTCATAATATACTCTTGTTTCATTTCTCTCAATACCCTTCACGTTTGTCTCTGCTTCTTCCCTCCAACACCATGGACCAGTACACTCCCAATTAATTAGATGCAATTTACCACCATCTGTTTCCAGCGCCCCTTCCACACATATCAAAGTGACCTATACACTGTGTTAAATAGTCCCTGCTACATAAACCATGCCATACTCACTCATCAACACATACTTACACATACACTTTAGGCCAATGCCTGCTGTACCACTGCTCACTCCTTAACATCAGTGTTGTGCTAGACAGTCCTTGAAGTGGAAAGAAATAAGTGCTGGTACTCCCATTATTCCTTTGCATCGGAAACGACTGGTATAATTTTTTTTTAAGTATCACATTTAAATTTTTACTGTGTATTATGATACTGTGGGATATTGCTTTTGTTCACAATATTATTTGTGTTTATTTTGTAAATGGGTAGAGGGACATAGAAAGAAAATTAGAAAGCAGTTCGCTGTACAGGTGGTCATGAACTTAAGGGATTTTTAGCAGAACAGCAAAAGGTTTATATTCAGAAATACATAGGTCATGTAATTTCCTATTTAAAACAAGCATATTGAAATCACACTATAGTGTCTACTTTTAATTTGTTTGCTTTAACTACAGAAATTGTGACGTGTACATTTAAGCAACAGTACACAATTCAGTTATAATATCTGATTTGATTTTTGATGCTAGCAGTTTAGCAACTACTAAACATTTTTGAGGTTAACAAATACTGTTAGAGTTATAGTAATGTGATTTTTTACAAACTTACAGAAATGGCATCAGTATGCTCTGGTTATCAACTGATTAACTAAATAATGAACTGATTCATCTGTAGATCTTCTCCCCAGTTGGCCAGGCACAATTAGAATTGGACATAAATACAGTAGATAAAGGCAGAAAATTTGAGGGCAGATAGTTCTAAACTGAATCCATTTCGAGCACTGTTATTAAAGTTATTGTTAATTTAGGTGTTTCATGTGGTGGGGGAGGGGTAGCAGCCTGCTCTTTAGTAAAAAGCTACATTATCAACAGGCTCCGTGCTGCTAGTGGTACTGCTACCTTGCTGAGGTTGCTCCTGGCTTTTGTTACATCCTGATTTGTTCATTGACACACTCATTTCTGTTGAGTCACATGACTCTGAAAAAGCTCTTTGCCCAGTAGTGTAGTTTTTTTCAAATGCTAAACTATTTTGAACCTGAATTTAAATGCTGCCAATATTATGTCCAACACAATTCCAGTCAAAACATTGAATAAAAAACTCAACTGGAGCCAACTATAGCTATTATGCTACCTATGCAACTCCACTTGTAACGGCCGTCGTTTTCCATGGGTGGAGTGTAATAAGGCGACACTCATGAAGGAATGAAAATAAACTGTATTTAATGGGGAAACACTTAATCCAAAATAAACACTGCCTCGAGGGGCTGAAAAAGCAGGGATAGGAAATATAAACTCACACTAAACATTGAGACACGACAGAGTAACAGGGAAACAATACCTCACAACTCCAATCACACTTAACAGGACTTATAATATACATTGATAATCAGAAGTATCTGCAACTGTGGCTAAATGATAGAACACATTGATTGGATAATGAACACAAGTATATGAAGGTAGTGTTATGATAGAACATATTGATTGGATAACGAACACAAGTATATGAAGGTAGTGTTATGATAGAACATATTGATTGGATAACGAACACAAGTATATGAAGGTAGTGTTATGATAGAACATATTGATTGGATAATGAATACAAGTATATGAAGGTAGTGTTATGATAGAACATATTGATTGGATAATGAACACAAGTATATGAAGGTAGTGTTATGATAGAACATATTGATTGGATAATGAACACAAGTATATGAAGGTAGTGTTATGATAGAACATATTGCTTGGATAATGAACACAAGTATATGAAGGTAGTGGGAGCACACAGGGAGGAAATGTAAAATAACACACACAAGATCAATTAACTAATGTCAAGTCCCAACAGGGAGACCGTGACAACACTCTATAGCATGTATCCTATCTGGCTGATGCTTTGATCCAGTGGAGGACCAAGGATTCTCATGGTCAATTGTAGGTTTCTCACTCAATGCTGGATTATATCACTCTGGTCACACCTATACACTGCCTTAGGAGGTATTTTATTTCAGGTCTCCACAACAACTGGAACGATTTGATAAAGATTAAACTTGCAAATTTCATAATATTTCACTCTTTCACAGACAAACTGAACAAAGTCATAAGATATTACCGACATATACATTTTGTTATGCACCAAAGTGTCCTCCCTTGGCAGAAAGAGCTGTGCCCTTTTTTAAAGGTAATTATCTAGGCAGTAAGGAACAGCTCTAATTGAACTCTTGCTAGGTGGCAGACGAGTAAATATGGCATAATCGCCATGGTAGCTACAGTATGTGACACACTCACAGTGTGGAACACCGTCATGACTCATCTTTGCATTGAGATGGATGAATGTTTCAAGACATGTCAATATACTTAATATGGCCAGTTGGACAGGCCCCATTACTTTTCAAATAGCAGTGCTGTGCTGCTGTGTTAAATCAATGCAATTACCATGAAGGATGATGGAAATATCCACAATGGCCTTGCATCTGCCAGTCCTATCTTGTGCTGTGATTGAATGTGTAAACACTAAATATAAAGGAGTGTTTTCTCAGCCAGGGAGAGTAATCTGTGGTGAGCAGTGGTGGCGTCTGCTGTAATGAGACATTCTAGGAAATTTAGCTTCACAGCTGTCAGTTTGATCATGAAGAAGTTATCTAATGTGTCTCTGGGTTTAGAGGTTTAGCACCTTATCCTTGTATGTGGTGCTCATCTTATTGTATGTTGGTGAAAAGTCATGTGATCAGGGTTGCTAAAGTCTTGGTACAAGGTGGTAGTAGGTATGTGACCTGGTTTGTTAAATGTTTAATTAGCTGTTATAATTCTTCTTTTTTAACTTTCCTATCCCTAAAGATTTGTTTACCAATGTTATTAGAAGATTACAATACACTATGAAACAAAACCCCTTAATATTCCCCTTAAAATGTCCTTAATCTTCCCCTTAAATTTACAATAATTAAGGTGTTGTTTAATGGGTATTTAAGGGGATAATTTAAGGGGTATTAATAGTAATTAAGGGATACATTTATAGTTTTTAAGAGGTTATGTCTGTACTTTAAGGGATAATTAAGGGGTCAAATCCATACATTTATGAAAATATACATTAAAACAACCCTTATAAATACATTTAATTTGTAAATTAAGGGGTTATTTTCATGAGGTTTTTAGGATACCAACACACCTTACTATACACCTTAATCCAAGGTACCCAACAATAATATTGAGTAATTTTTCAGGTGTTACTGTATGTGCATGACATATTAGGTCAAATTAAGTACACAACAATACATTACAGTTACACCTGAACTGCTTTTACTTAAAATATACTGAATGTGTAAATTATTGTGTTTATGAATGTAACAAAAACAAATTTAACTCTAAGAATTATTCATAAAAAAGTAAAAAAAACACATAAGCAAGATTAGAAATTAATTTAATAATTTTATTTTTAGAAAATGTTTACAAATTTGTATTATAGAAATATACATTTACAATTTAGTCATTTAGAGTTACAGTGATTACAGGGACATCCCCTGTAGTAATTTATGGTGAAGTGCAGAATGACTTTTGTCACAGTCAGGAATCAAACCAGAAACCTGACTGCAAGTCTGACTCTCTAACGACTAAACAACGTGACCCCATATGTAATATAATGACATTTCTAAATAGTCACAGGACTTGGTGAAATAGACATGAATTGCATATTAGAAAATTGTGACATACACACAAAAAAAATGTATTTGTGTATATGTGGTGAATTTCTTAAAATGACGATAGATGCTAGAAGGCCTGTGATTGGTTTATTTGAACTAGGAAGAGGTCAGAGCATGTATTGTAGCTAGATAGTTGTAGCTAACAGTAACTTTAATATAATGTACTCAAACTAAAAGACTTCAGGGGGTGTGTTTGTAGGGAAGATGGAAAAAAACTAAACTATAACATCTGGAAAAACTAATAATCTGAAATAGAATACATAATCTACATATCTTCAAATTCCCTTAATTTCTCTTTATTTGATCCAGCGGAGGACCAAGGATTCTCATGGTCAATTGTAGGTTTCTCACTCATTGCTCTACACTATCCTTAAAAGAAGCTAGCAATATGCAATTTTCTGTGTAAAAACAACCTGTAGAGAAATGACCATATGATGAATGGTTAAATCAATCAATCCCTTAACTTGACTAGAAAGGGATTTTTCAGAATTTGAAATTAAATTATGATTAATGGACTACGTCAATGTTCCCTTAAAATATCCTTAAATTAAATTTTAAGGGGTCCCACCTAAAACAAAAGGTAAGGCATTTTTTTTTCTAAATCTGAACTTTAAAATGAATGGACCAATTAAGGGGATTATATTTTGTTTTACGGACCCCTTAATTCATTTTAATGGATTTGGCAGGATTTCAGGGGTAAATTAAGGGAAAATTAATGATATTTTAAGGGGTTCAAATTCCATATTGATATATTAGCTTTCTACCCACAGTAGATCAGCCATGTTTTGGACATAAGGTTATCTTTGCATGGGCAGGATAAATTCACACAAATAGTTTTCATCAATTAAGAAAGAACTCCAATGCACACAAGTAGTAGCCTGGCTACGCCCTCCTACGTACTTCCTTTTTCTTTCAGTACTACGTCTGGGATTGCGGCATGTTCTTGGGTTTTCTCCTAACATTTTTTTACCGGTCCAATCAGCGAACAGAGGGAGTGGCTGAGAACAATTAAGTTGATGTCCTGCGCTAGTTTGAGTTGTAGTACACCATGACCAAATGTAGCGATTGGTTATGGCAGATCCAGAGTGGCTCTGGGCAGATCCAATAGTTTTAAATTTCAACAAAGTACCTGCCTTCAAGGAAGTTAACGCTTGTCACTGGAGAGTGGCCAGACTCTCTGTACAAATGAAATGTATGTACGAGAGTCTGGTAGGACCAGGCTACACAAGTAGTGCTTTATATCAGAAATTCACATTTCAAACAGTTTATAATGGCTATGCACTGTATCTGATTTCCTGTCATCACCATGTCTATGCTGTGAGAGATTTAGCCGTATGTAGTCCCCTCATCTGTGTCTATTAAAACAGCATTGCCGCTCTGTTGGCAGTCAGTTTCTGGATAATTGACTGTTTTTGGAAAAGGGCCAAGATTTTGAGCATTAATAGAAATAATCTCAGTGAAAATAGAGACAGATGGCCAATGTCAAATATTGACATCACGTAAAGGCTGAGGATTATGATAACATAGTATTCCTTTGGTTGTTATTGCAATGCTTTTTTATTAAATTCATATTATTTTACAAATAAAAATAATGTACACATTTTACTTGGGTTTATGGAGACCCAAAATTAGGAACCTATGTTTTAAACTTTTTCCTGTCATGATTTTGGACTACTCAGATGAATCCTGTCATTTAAATATAATGATAGAATCTTGGATGAATGGACACACCAATTACTGATCAGTCTTCATGAGTATAATGTGTTAAGCTAACAGAAAGAAGAGGCAGTAGTATAGCTATACGGTAGTACCAGTATTGAATCTACCCAAAAGGAGGCTCTGTTTCTGTCACAATCTATAATTAAATCTATCTACATTTTAATTACTGACATAAAGCCTTAATTTGGGAAATAATTTAGCTCTAACCGAGATAGGAGTCTTTGTCTTCTGCAAAACTAGGGAGTGTACCGTACTTGTAACAAATGTGGTGCAGGGAGTAGACCGGAGCTAGATGCGAAGTAAAAGACAATTACAATAAACGACAGCAACTTTACAAAAACTAAGGGCTTAATTACTACAACAACGAGGAGAAATTAGAACCTGGTGTGTGATATAACAAAACATAGCAATCCGTTGGTTAGATATGATGGCATTGTAATGTCCAGGTAAAACAGAACATGAAATGGAGTCAGAGGGACTAAAGCTGACGTAGGCACTGCCATGTTTGGGCACCGTGACGATACTAGCATGTTCTCATTTACCACCACAGTAGTGGAGGCAATGGGTGATTTTACCCTGGTCATTTATGGTACATTCATTCATATTTGAGGTTGGCCCAGCAGGTTAGAAAATTTGCAGCTTGACAAGATGTGCACATCATGAAGCAAGATCATACTGGCAAATCAGCAAACATGAAATTAGGAATGGGTGAAAAATGTTTAAAATTAAGGAAATAATTCAAACAAATACAATAATATAGGATTGGATAGTACTAATGTAGCCTCTGAACCTCTCTCATCTAATGTTCTTATAGCTAACTATAGATGTAGTTTGTGGTTATTATAGAGGCAACATGTTCACATTTTTCACTAAATGTGACTAAAACCGTAACCAAATCAAATATTATCCAAAGAGTGTCTCCAACTTGTCTGCTTATACACAAGAGTCATGTCTAGAAACATTTTTTTCCAACTATTTATTTTCAACAGGGCGGCATTTACTGTGGTTTTTTAAACTGTCTGGATTCTGGTTTGGTCTGGACCGGCTGACCTATAGCTTAATAAAACTCTCTGTCTCTTTCTGTCTCGTACACCTGGCTGACTATTTAGAGTTCAACTGCTCATCTGCAGTACTAATATGTCTCAGTCTTGGCTCATGGAATGAAACAGAGCAATGTTAGACACTGTCCCCTGAGTATCTGTATGTATTTACAGTATTACCAGTAGCTATGTATTTACACTAATATGTATTTTATTATGTATACTACTAAAAATACACAGCAGGAGCACCAAATAATTATGCTCTCTAGCTGCCAAGTTGACTGAAATCCAAAGTTATTACAGTCAATTAAAACTTAAATCAAATCTACATAGTTAACTGGAATAAAAGGAAAAGCTTCCCATTTTGTATAGTTTTTTTTAATTTGCTATGGTTAGTAGATCCCTCAAATCATTTTAAGATTTGTTTGGTTTGTTACAGGTAACCAAAATAGATAACCTTGCCACTTTATTGTTCCATTTCATTTTCCTTTAAATAACATTGCTGGGATCACAGATGGAAGCAAGGGACATTGAAAAATAGGGCAAGAAACACATTGAGGGAGGGGGCCAGACAGTCTTACCAGTGGCCCAGTGTGTGCTGCACTGCAGCCTCCAGGATGAACCTCCCTCTCTGTTTCTTTTTGCCAGCGTACTACCTTGTCAGTCTGAATCTTAGCTTCTCGTTCCCAAAGGGGACATCAGAATAAATAGCAAATAGCACATTGCTGCTCTGAACACATGAAAACAATGGGAAACTCAACCAAACACCAAACTAAAATCACAAAAAAAAAAAACAGTGGGATCCTTCCAGAGTATAAACCGTGTGATACGTGGATTATCAGTTATTACAATCTAGATGCTTCTAGAACAGCTAGCACATTTTGTGATAATCTTTTGCATTTTAAGCTAAAAAAATCATTTGTTTACATCCAGTTTCCCAATTATTTTCACTGTGTTTTGCTATTTTGTTTTGCCAAATATACCTGTTATATACAGTACATTTATTATTTTGAATGGCGGGGTTCTATATAGAATTCATAAAGGTCAAATATTAATATGCAATGTGCAGATAGCAGTCAACAGACATTCAGAATAAGCCATAGTCTACATGGTTTAATACATGCCTATTGGTTAAGATGTTCATGATCGACATACAAACACATTTGATTTTTCCTAGAGACCATTAGGAGTCAAATCCATTTTTTTACACTGTTGTCTTTGTTGTTTCCCATTTTTTGACCTCAGCTAACAACTATGTACATTGGAGCATTACAGCACTGTCAAGCACAGTCACTCGAGTTCTGCACCAGATCGGCCCTGTTTGAGTGTGTGGTTAAGACTGTTACGGGACCAGCCTCTAGCTGAGCCTCTGCTCAACTTTTATATTAGCGAGTTTCCTCGAAGGAAAGGGGCCGGACCTAAGGCAGTCAGAAGGCTTCTCACTGTCTACCGCCCCTGGGCTGCTATGTGGGCTTTAGCTAAACACAGAGGGTGTTCACAGGCTGGATGATGGAAAATCATGGCTGTCTACCGGCCGTTGTTTGGACCCTAGTCTTAAGGATCCATGCCTCCAAATCATCCAGTTTTGAAGCTTCCTTTGGAGGTCTGGATATATTTTTGCTAGCCTAAAGGATTTGAATGGATCTCTGGGGAAAAAATGTAATTCAGAACAACTTCTGCTAACTATAGCACAAACTTGTTAACAATCAATATAGTAATATGTTCTGCAAGTAGGTCTTTTAAAAATCTGGATTAGATTTGGTGATTTGGAGATTTTATTCTGAACACATTTTTACCCACAGATTATTAGCTCTAAATTTAGTGAATTATACACCTCATTAGGTTCACCTTGCTACTACCGAGTTGACCCCCTTTTGCCTTCAGAACTGCCTTAATTCATTGTGGCATAGATTCAACAGGGTGCTGGAAACATTCCTCAGAGATGTTGATCCATATTGACATTATTGGATCACACAGGTCCTCCAGATTTGTCAGGTGCACGTACATGATGCGACTCTCCCGTTCCACCACATCCCAAATGTGTTTGATTGGATTGGGATCTGGTGACTGTGGACGCCATTTAATACAGTGAAATCATTGTCATGTTCAAGAAACCAATTTGTGATGATGTGAGCTTTGTGACATGGCATGTTATGGGGCGCAGATGGCTCAGTGGGTAGGGAGTCAGACTTGTAGTCAGAAGGTTGCCAGTTCGATTCCCGACTGAGCCAAATGTCGTTGTGTCCTTGGGCAAGACACTTTACCCTAATTGCTCCCAGGTCGTTGCTGTAAATAAGAAATTGTTCTTAGTCTACTTACCTGTTTAAATAAAGGTTAAATTAAAAAAAATTAAATGTTATCCTGCTGGAAGTAGCCATTTAGAAGATGGGTACACTGTGTACGTAAAGGGATGGACATGGTGTACACTGTAAGAAATGTTCATCCGTGTTGTCAGATTTACTTAACAATGTTATGTTTGATTTACACAACATGTTGTTTTTCTCCTCATTTTTGAAAATATTATGTTGGATTTATACAACATGTTGTGTTTCTGAGGAGAAACACAACATGTTGTGTAAATCAATCATAACATTGTTAAGTAAATCTGACAACGCGGATGCACATTTCTTACAGTGTAGAGAGAGAATAGTTATTTTACTGGAAAAAGCATCTTGGTAAAAAAGCAGAGTCTATGAATCAGGCAGCAGTGGATTGATCCAAGTCTTTATTAATTCATCCAATCTCAGCAGGGCAGGCAATCACCATCGGTCAGGAACAAATCATCAGGAACAGGTTGCATAGACCTGGTGAGGGTTGTGCCCCCCAGTCAGGAACAGAGTTCCAAGGAAGTGCCCTGAGCTCTGACTTCAGACAGTATTTATAGACTAGGGGACTGGGCATTACATCATAGTAAGGACTTCATAATCTAGCACCTTCAAGTGTAAGGGCCTTTTTACATTCTGAGAGATACTAATAGACACCGATAGCTTTTAGCGCCATTTTCCGAATCCAAGCTCATTTTTGTTTGTCTTCACACTGTCATGCCTTCAGACCTCAATCGTGCGTTTTTGGGTGTGTCATTCAAGACGTCTCGAGCTGGTCAGAAACCAGTCCAGCCCATTGACTTACAGTGAAGAATTCCTTCTCAATACACAATTCTCCTGGGCTATTAGCAAAGCCCCAGGTGGGCTACTTCTGGAGGTCGCGTGGAATTCAAGAGAGACACAACTTTACACACTACAATTATGCCACGTCCCGACATTGGCTCGCACAGATTAAAAAAATGTTGCTCAAAGCTATCGGTATCTATCGTAGTGTAAATAACTTCTAAGAGAGAACTTCCCAAAAGCCTCTAAAACACATGTATATAATATATATGTGTGTATGTGTTTCTATTCATATTCGATTTGTAATCTTATAAGAGACTAATATATAATAGATAAAACAGCTCTGAGCTATAAGCTATCTTCTATAGTCATCTGGTAAAAATGCAAGTCATGGTGACTTGTCCACTTTCCTCCAAAACAGAGGAGAGCCCTCTCTGCTCCTTAGGCCTTTACAATAACCCTAACCCTGCAGAAAAGCAACAGGTGTAGTGTATTAGATTACCACATGTAACCCTGTCATAAGACTTTTATCCAAGTCAATGCCTCCTTACTTGCTTGTAACATTCTAACTGTTTGAAATGTTTTATAAGATGCTCATATAGAATTCCTTCCTCAATAATGTTTAGCAGCAAACCTGAGGTTGGCTGTGGCATTAAAGCAATACTCAATTGGTACTAAGTGGCCTAAAGTGTGCCAATAAAATATCCCCCACAAAATTACACCACCACCACTAGCCTGCATCTTTATTACAAGGGAGGATGGATCCATGCGTTCATGTTGTTTACACCAAATTCTGACCCTACCATATGAATGTTGCAGCAGAAATTTATACACACCAGACCAGGCAATGTTTTTCCAATAATTTATTTTCCAATTTTGGCTGGCCCATGCAAATTGTTGCCTTAGTTTCCTGTTCTTAGCTGACAGGATTGGCACCCTGTTCTATATTCCTTGGTTGTATTGACTGGTTATTTGAGTCACTTTTGCCTTTCTATCATCTTGAACCTTTCTGGACATTCTCCTCTGGCCTCTGCCATCAACAAGGCATTCTGAAATATTCAAACCAGACCATCTGGAGAAACAAACATGCCACCTTCAAAGTCACGATGTATGCTTTACACTGACAAAGGTTTTTGTAAAGACAGCATCAGAACTTAAAATGAGGTACAATATTTAGAAAATTTAGAATGGTACAATACAACTCTTTACACAAGGTTTCCACTACAACCCATAGTCACAACCATCACATGATCCAGATACACCCATGACTTGCATTTGACATTTTTTATGTTGAAGTGGTTTAGCATTTCAGATTAGAGTGGCGAATTTAGCTAGCTTGTAACTTGGCACACATTTCAGCTGGCCACTGGCTCTGGGCTTGGCAGGATTTCAGTGAAGGAAAGTTGAGCCCACAATGTACATAGTCTGCCTTTCTGTCTGTGTGTAATTACGTGTCTGCCTGCCTGCCTTCCTTTTGACTTTTCTCTCTTTTTTCTTTATTTCTGTCTCACTGTCTGTCTGTCTGTCTGTACGTGTCTGTCTGTACATGTCTGTCTGTCTGCTTTCCAGTCTTCTCTGCCTTTCCTTTTTCTGTCTGTCTTTCTTTCTCTCTAACTGCTGAACTGACTCACGTAGATTCCGTCACCAAATGAGCCGGTCCTACATTCTTTTACCATGCCAAAGACAGAAAAACATGTGAAACAAGGTGAAATACACCCTTGGCCACTGCAACACAAGCCCAGTTGTAGTTACCAAGAGTATTATTAAAAAGATGTAAAAGAAATAAACATGAATTTGCTTTGGTAGATCAAATTTTTAATTTCTGCTTGGTCTGCAGTGCCAAAAGCTGGCCACTAGGGGCTGGAGCTGTATTTTGGGATTTCTTGGACCAGAGTCCAGTTTTTTTTCATTGTGGTTCGACCTTATCTTGACAATGTTGGTTGGTTTGACCCCAGACCCCAATTTGAGCTGCATCGTGCTGGGGGTTCAGAGAAGCCATAGTCAAGCATGAACCACTGACTATCATGATGTAGCTTGTCCTGCATGGCAGTGACTTAGCCCACTACGCCACGCGGACCCTCAGAAGGACTCAGAAGGACCCTCAGAATAGATCACCCTTCACCAGATGTAAAGGGCCTAGCCCAAACTCAGAAAAAAAGCCCCAAAGAAGGTGCATGATATCAGAGCTACATTTCACCAAACAGAAGGCTTCCTCAGGTTCTTGTCCTCCCATAACCCAAGCACCTACAAGCTATCTGTACATTCAGCAAAATCAATGGTTTGCATGTCAAAATGTCAACTATACAGTCATGGATGAGAACAGCTGTAATTGGGAATGTACTACAGACTGTCATTCATTTCAGAAGGATAGTGTGAATAACGATACTATTTACTTCTGTTTCCTATGCAGCGTGCTTCTGACAGTAGTGGCTGTCCTTTCATCTTACTCCATCCATTTGCTACTCAAGTCATCTGGAATTGTGGGTATGTCATCTTCAAACCATTAGCACAACCTTATTTGAGACCTTACCGCCACCTGTCAGAAAGTTGTCAGTATCCCATTGTCACTTTAGATAATTATGATGCTCCTGACACAACATGTAGAATACTGTGGTTACTGCCTACTGTTTACATGTACATACTTTTATATATATAGTAGAATACTGTGGTTACTGCCTACTGTTT
>JACXGM010002088.1:0-49246 GCA_016801145.1 Umbra pygmaea | reverse complement strand
CTACTTAAAAAATACAACGTGTAATATTTAGTGAAAATAATTCATTTATTTGAAATACACTTCAGGTTCTCGTTAATCGCTTTCAATGACTATAGCAGTAACCTCAGTTAACACCGCATTTTCCTTTAACAATCGACGCCTGATTTTAAGCTTCCAAATAAAACAAATAAGCGGTTGGCCTGCACCTGAGACCTGAGCATCTTTAATTTTTCTCAGAGAAAATCATTTTCTTTGCCAGATTTCGCTTATCCATGTCGTAAATTCTAAGGGCGAGGCCTCTAATCAATGCAAATTTGTGGGCGTGTTATTTACATTACGATGGTTTTCAACCGTCTGATTTATCAACAGCCGCTCATTCGTACGCTGGAATTGGAGTGATACGAAAGTTTTGTAAATCACACGTGAGTCTCGTCGTAAGATGATTTCTGCGCTCAGATCTAAACTGGTTTCTACGCACGTTTGATAAATGAGGGCCATTATCCGTAAGGGATAATTGTTTCAGCAGAGTACTCGCACAACCCTAGAAACCATGCTTATACATTCCACCAAAATTATTATTTATTATACCAGTTGCATCCCTGAAGTTATTAAGCACATTGATGCTTTCCCCTTTTACTAACGTTACTTTTCTCTTGTCACCATCTCCTCTCGTTACTCTTTTCCCAGTGCATACTGTACGTCATCTGGTATTCTTCATTGACGTCAGATCACTACGCCAGTTATTATAGTTTTGTGTATTCAATTTTATTTTATTTTCATTAGTTTTGAAAGTAAACTTTATAATTAAGTTACAAATTTCCAAACTCGTTTTAGTTCAGTTTAAGTTCTATTTCTATATTATTTTTATATAGTTTAGTTTCAGTTTTAGTTTTAACAGTTTCAATTTTAAACATCTACAAGTACATATCTATGAATACTGTACCTACTTAGAGAATGAAACAAAACTTCGCTCTGTGTATTTACCTCGGGTAAAACACAAAATATTTGACACCATCTTATTTGGTTTCATTCAAATACTTAATGAATTGTACAAATGTACTTAATCTAGATACCTTTTATCTGATGTGATGCATGTGAAAAAACACAATGGATCCTATTTACAGAACATTTCTGGGTATGCTATATTCGACACAATACTGGGTCTTAATATATATTTCAGGAATCCATCACATTCCATTAGTGTGTAAGGTGTTGCTGTTTGGTTGCCTAGGCTACTTTCCAAATGTAATCTGTAACTGTTGCAAGATCCCTGTCCAAAATCTTAAATCAGAAACAGAACATTTAAATTACCCAAACTCCAAACTTTTTACTTTCAGTTGCTTGTAGATTAGTTCCTAAAAGACATTAGAAGAAAACAAAAGGGGTGGCCTTTGGTGGCCCAGTGGTCTGAAGATGCTACCTATGGTGCAGTTATACTGCTGAAATTTGGGTTCCAATCCTACTCTGCCAGCAAAACGTTTTCACCCCTGTCTCTACTGTAGCTAATGTCTTAAGCCAACTACAGTACATTGCAAAAGATATTCTAAAGAAAACATACTGAAATATACCACAGTGTATTTTATATTGCTTTCAAACAATTAAAACTACTAATCATGATTAATCGCATTATTGTCTGTAGTTTCTCGATTAATTGTAATTTCAAAATATGTTCAAATTTAAACCTAATAAAACATTTTTGGTTTTAAAAGCAGTGCATTGTATTGAAAACTACTACTGTATTGTAAACTTTAGCTTGACTAGGAAAGAACTAAGTGCATTAGCCGCTTTTTTCCAAGTTGGTACATTAAAACAGGATGCCATGGCCTTTAAATATTGGCCTTTAATTAACCCATGTAAATCTAAATAGAAGGTTGGTGGTTTCTGATCCCATAATTCTACTGTCACGGCTTGGTGTGGTGTAGTTGGAGGGAGACCAAAGCAGGCAGTGGATGGTTGTTGCTTGTTTTTAATGGACAATCCGGGAAACATACATGTTTAAATAAATTTTCACAAGGTTCCCCATGCCTTTAGAGCTCACACAACCCCAAAACATCAGTGAGCCACCACCAAGCTTCACAGTGGGGAGGGTTTTGTTGTCACTATAGGCCTTGTTGACCCCTCTCTAAACATGGCGCTTATGGTTGTGACCATAAAGCTCTATTTTGGTCTTGTCACTCTATGCTGTGAGGCATGTAAAGTTGTTGTTGGGCATATTGTGGCACTGGTGCAGTACCGGCTTGTTTCTGGCAACTCGAGCATGCCGCTTATTTTTGTTCAAGAACAGTTGTATTGTGCTACTTGAAACAACCACACTATCTTTTTCCAGAGCAGCTTGTATGTCTCCCGAGGTTGCCTGTGGGATTTTCTTTGTATCCCAAACAATTCTTATTTCTTGGTTTACTTGAACTTGGCTTGGTATCAAGAGATCCCCGAATCTACCACTTCTTAATAAATGATTAAACAGTACTAACTGGCATTTGCAAGCATTTGGATATCTTTATATATCCATTTCCAACTTTATGTAGTTCCAGTACCTTATTATGCAGGTCTTTTGACAGTTCTTTTCTGCTCCCCATGGCTCAGTATCTAGGCTGCTCAGTGTATCCATGTGAGAGTTCACAAACCCATTGACTATTTATACACAGACACTAATTGCAAATGAAAATGGCACAGGTGTGGAAAATTAACCTTTAATGTTCATTTTAATCTGTCACTTTGTGTGTCTGTAACAAGGCCAAACATTTAAGGTCAACTTTTGATCAGGGCCATTTAGGTGATTTCGGATATCAGTATGGATTACAAAGGTGCCAATCAACAGTCAGATTTATTTAATGAAGAGTCATATTGTCAAAATCAATTCCGAAATTAGGTATGCAAACTTATGAGCACAACTGTGTCTGGAGAGAAGGTGGATGTGCAGACATTTGATTCAACCTGTATCATGCTCTTGTCTTGTAGCTCATCTTTATTACAATGTGGTTAAAATGGGGCTAGGCCACCTTTAAAAAATAGTATAACATTAAAACCTAATACTTACTTATTTATTAAGGGACAAATTAAGTGATGACTAATGCATACGCTAGGCAGGCTACTTGAATAACAGGCATTGCATAGGGTAGTGAAGGGAGGTAGAGCAACACATAAGTATAGTGATATCCCTGGTTATTCCCACCGTAGTCCAAGTATGGAAGATGAGCATTCAGCCTTGTGATCAGTGAATGCTAAACAGAGAGGGCAATAAATATCTCAACTGGAAGACAGCCAAGACTGCACTTTCAGCTGAGAAAATACACCTTTGCCTTTTCAAGCAGACATAAACCCAGTTGATCGGAGTTAAATGCTTTTATTCTGTGAATACAGACTGTTATGCAATGTGATGTGTAAAAAGGGGGGAAAGAGCATTTTGAAATAGCACTTTGAAGTAGCACTCTAGTGTGCAAGCTGAACTATGTGATACCGTGTGTCAGGGTCATAACAACTCTGCAGATAGACCACACGATTGTCCAACACCACACATAATGAAATTGTCAAAGATAATATTACACTGTATAACGTGTAAGAGTCAATTTCATCTGCATTCATTGTGTTCTAACTACTAGGGTACCTCAATTCAACACATGCAAATGAGGGGGCGGCAAGGTGTCCAGGATGTTAACATTTTTTACTGGAGTCTGAAAGTTCCTGGGTTCTAATCCCACAACTGCCCTGTAAAAGCCTTGGCGTTTTCTACATGAGGAAAAAAGTTAAACATAATTGCTCCTTCCCCTGTAACATTCCCTCCAGGTTGTTGCTGTAATTAAGAATTAGTTCCTAGTCAACTTACCTGATTGAGTAGCAGTAAGTTGACAAATTTAAATGTTCAATTCATGTTTGCCCAATAGATTTAACTAACACCACATTCTTACATCCCACACTTTATCATTGTCACTTTAGAATGTATTTCCAGACAGGGAAGACACACAATGCCAGCAGGTTGAACTAGTGAAGACATCAGTTTTCTCCAAACAAGGTCTCACCACCCGCCACCCTCCTTTTTACGAAAAGCAGTAGAACAAAGAGGGAGTGCATGTTGCAGACACAGCCCTGTGACTGGAGAGAGGCGAGCAGCATTTCTTGGCTGGGCCATCCAGGCTATTTTTAGCATCTGGTTATTGTACAGTGCTTCCGCCTCAGCTTCAACAGTGTGAAAGATGGCTTTTTAGAAATGCTGCTGCACCAGTGGGCTCTATCTCACCAAGGCACTGATGGCTCTGGCATAACCACCATACAAATAACTCCAGACTGAATCACAGAGCAGACCATAGAATATAATTGGCACATGAAAAACAAACAAACAAACTACTTAAAAGGCAACCAGAGTTCTTAAGTAAAATACACAGGGCATTGCCTCTGGGCAAAACCATTTTTTTAGTATGCCACTTAGCTGTATAACAGTAGCCTTGTTATAAGAGACTGTATTGAAATGAGAAGCACCGCATAGCTAATTATTGCCGTTGTTTAACATCAAGTTCAGACTCCACTCTTTTGGACAATCCTTAATCTTAGCCTAAAATAAATGCCTCGCTGGCTGATCCGTCTCTATCTGCCCCACCACCCCCACACCGTTAACTACCCACCCTCTCCACCTGCTGTCCTATAAACCCCCTTACATTCACCCCCATTGACTCTGCTTACATATCTAAACTTATTATCATTACATCTCCCTCAAAGGCTACAAATCTGTTTCAGCTGCCGTTACACAGGGTGTCCCCCAAGGCTCTGTTCTGGGCACTATACTCTTCTACACATCATCTACTGCATATCCTCCATCTTGGTCAAATCCTCCATCACATCAACTAGAGATGGGTGTGGTAAATCGAATATCCAGATATCCTTAAGTAAATTAGCATTGAATACTTATGAGAGTAGTTGGATAAAAAAAACTTTTTTGAATGAAAAACCTTTACCTAAATTAAATATAGAAATAAGCTTTACACGTGTCATGAATTCTTATATTTCTGATGTTTGAAATTATTAGAAAATATGTAGAAAATGTAGGCCATGTGACCCTGCGTTTTGAGTCTCCTTTCATTTGGGGCTTAAACCCAGGGAAATGGCTAGCAAGCAGAGCGAGGTGTGGAGGTATTTAAAATCAAGTTGATGACCACAATAACATTTAATGTAATCTTGATATATGCAAGATCATTGTATTGAACATGAAAAAATGCTGTCTATTAAATAAATATAGAACTGTATGGTCCATGCAAGTAATAGTCCATTCCGGTGATAGGCCTAAAATGGCATTATTATTTATCTCAGAGGCAAGGCAGCACTCATTGCCACTGTGCTCAATCCCTAACACAAACACTTGCAATTTGTGCAACAGCCTCTCTACATGGAGATCAGGGACAAGCTGACAGAAATGTGTAGCAGAGTCACACTCCCATCACCAGCCATGCTGATAATGCCCAGCCAGATACCACAGATGTCTATGAAGAGCAGCCAACACACTCCTGCACCCACATCACCAGAGCTGCCTCAACAAACATTTTGGAAGACTACTACAACGATACATGATAAACAAAAAAGCTAAATTGCATTCTATCCCCTGAACATGTGGATATGCTCATTTTCCTGAATAAGAATACAAAGGGCTAATGCTGTTGTCATAAAGATGCACTATGAAACTTTCCATTTATTTGTCCTATCATCCCAAATTTTACTATTTACTGAACACAACAATAATACAAGGACATTATAACAAATTTCAGAAAATCAACAATATTATTTTGTCCATAATATGCCTTTGATGCTAGTTAAATATTGTGAAATGTTGATTTTGCTATTCTACTATTGTCTGTATTTTTTATTTTATAAGTTGATGTTTTCAACCCCTGGATCCAATATGCTAGTTACTAACATTGACTAGTTCTAAAACATAATTTTGTATTTTTTTGTAGTTTTCAAAAAAGTTAGTAGTAGCCATGTAGTATAATCGCCTATTTGTTTATTTTTGCTTTTGTGTCATTGCGCACCATAGGCTATCTTTTCAAATTCAAGTTAATATGCAATATTTCTCCATGCCAGTCTTTTGCTTTTATCAAGTATAGCCTACCTAATGTGTTTATTTTTGTCCAATGTATATTTTTACTTTTTATGTAACACAATAATAGGGTAAGCGATATTGCGCTCGGTTAAAAGCCTACAGTAGCCTACGTCTGAAGATGTAGCATTTTGTCATGTTCATCGTCTTTTCAATAGGTCAATAAATTGATCTTGCATTTGTTTTCTCACTACTTGCCATAATGTGTAGTGGTTCATGTGTTTACTGTATGTTTTGCATCATGCCAGGCTAATTACATAACAGAACGGCAGCAGCATTAAAAAAATATCAAATGTAATAAAATAATTCTGGATACTTTTCAAATAGTTCAATCATTTCAAATGCCTATCCATAACATCAACCTTGACTTTCACTGCTATGCTGATGACATGCAGATTTACATCAGCATCAAATCTGTCACCGAACCACCTCTGGCTCACAATCCTGCCTCTCTCTTCAATCAAAACATGGATGCACCAAAACATCCTCAAGCTCAACAGTGATTAAAATAAACTCTTACTCTTCCCTCCATAAGCTCCAAATGGTTCAAACCTAAGACCTGGCAGCACATCATCTCCATCCTCCATGAACTCCACTGTCTCCCAGTCTCACAGCACATTGACCACAAATTCCTTCTACTCACATCATCCCCAGGACCAAGCTATGGAGCTTGGCATTTTCCAGGGTTACTCAAAGGCTCTGGAACTCCCTGCCTCAAACCATCCCTGACTATTAGTCTGTCAACATCTTCACCAGCTTTCGCGATGTCTGTTTGAAAAGGACTACCTCTAGCCCTTGCCTCCTTCCCCTTTTGTTTCATGTTTTTTGTCTTCTTTGCATACTGTGTGTGCTGTGTGAGCACTCATTCCTACTGTCTTTTGTATTTCTGCTAGTTTGGAAAGTATCTCTGTGCCCTTAAAATGTGCTATATGCTTTAAATACCATGTATTATTATTGTGTCTTGTTCTTCAATATGATCTAAAGGACTTTAGGAGCTGCACTCTTTTGCAAATGTACATAGTAAGCAAAGTTGAGCTATACGATAAATAAATACATTTTGGTTCAAGTTTTTGGGCACAGCTTTTTTGTACAATGTCTGACTCCACACCCTCACCTCACAATGCAAACCACTCATAAGCCTCAAGATCAGAACAGCCATATTAATAAATAAAAAATAAGTTCTTATTAGAGTCAGTTGAGTCTTATGGACAGATGACATGAATATTAAACTGTACCTGAGTGAAGAGACTCGATTGTGTGTACTTTAACTCCATATTCAAGTACTGGTTTGCAGAGACAAAAACAATGATGCTGTCCAAATAGTTTTGGCGTTCCTTGTATGATAAACCTGCATCCTTCTTCAGAGGTAAAACCAACATGCACTAACATTTCCAAGGTAGGGCAGAACTACAATGAGCCACAACTTTGTTGTTACATAGAAATGATCTCTGTTTTCAACTAACAACCTGGACTAGTCAGGATTTTAAAGGAGATTAAGTGTCTTTACCATTCTGTTTAATAATAAACAGTACATACATGAGATTAAATCTGTACATTAATCCATACATTTCTCTTACCAGGATGATAAAAGAATCTTTGTGCATGTTTGTTTCAAGTCCTGGATAATGCTAAGCGTGATTATACACAGAAAACAAAATCCACAGCCACTCTGGGAGTCGTTAACATGAAAGCAGCTTATGCTCTGAAAAGCACGGCCAACAATTCTTATGTTAACCAGAACAGACATGTCACTGAGGAAGCTAGAAGAAAGGAAACATCTAGAAAATGCTGAGAAGAAATTATACACTAGGTATCTTTCCTTGTAGGTTCACTTCAGGATTATGGTTTATGGTCTTCCATCACATCTTAATCTGTCATATTACATTCTATTTGGTATCAATAATAGAAAGCATAACAGTAAAACAACACAACAGTATACACTATAATCCTTGCAAGCCACTTTCAGTAAACACAACAATCACACAGTCCAGTCATTTACCGTCGCAGTCGCACTTGTATCTATTCCAGCCAAATATTAATTCTATTTCTTTAGTCTACAATCTTAGTAAAAACAATGAAGCTGAATGCAGAGGAGGACAAAAGAACTCAATAGTAAAGTTTTAAATGAAAATGTAATAAAAAGTATTTGATTTTATTGTGATGTAAGAAAAGCAGCAGGCAGGCCCACGCGTGTGAAGGCTGGCCCGCGCGTGTGTGAAATAATTTTAGAATCACAATCAGAAAGATATTTATTGCCAAGTAGGTTTAACCAAACAAGGATTATTTTCTGGTCTATTGGTGCATGTGTTATTTATACAGAACATGAGCAGAATGAAATAAGGATATTTAGAGTATGTGGACAGGTATATGTATATATGCTATATAGGAATCTACAGTATATGAACAGTGTCATGTATATGTGTCACTGTTCATATACTTTAGATACATATAGCCTATTTACACACATACATATACATATATATATATATATATATATATATATATATATATATATATATATATATATATACACAATTTTAAATGGAACAATGATTTAATACATTTGCCAATAAACAAATAAACAAGGGCAGTGATGTGGTAGTGAGGTGTTGTGAGGGGTTGTGCTTCCACAATGTTAGTCTATCTTCTTTAATCATCTTTAATCACATTTATGCATTTTAGGCTGTGCTTTTCTGTGTAACAATGCACTGCGTACTGTAGGATGTAAATCATCCACTTACATCCTTTTTCAGATGTTTTAAATACCAAGAAATAATCTGTTTATAGCATTTGTAAGCTGGTCACTTGAAAGTACAATCATCAATATAAACCAAAGCATATGCTTAAAAAACATATGTAAAACATACTGTATGCATATCACAGATGCAGGAGTTAGATAGTAGATGTTTAAGAAGTCCCTTTGTCTGGAATTTTAGTCTGCTGTGTCTTGAGACGTATAATGACAAAACAAATTAACATAATATGTAAATGCAATTTTAAATTTACATTTAAAATGAGATTGTGTCCGCTCACTAAGTCCCGCCATTCCAGTGCACACAACACCTTGACCTGTCATGTTCAAAATATTCAACAATCCGGTGGGGCAACATGGCAATCATATATAGATATTTTTCAATCTTCCTTTTCTTAACATAATTTTATCTTACTAGAACAACAAGTACCTTTATTTACATGGGTTAAAGCGGAACTGTGTATAATTTTGCACAATGAGAACAGAACTACCTTCTCTTTCAATGAGCAGATTTCTAAAGCTGTACAAACAGTATGATAATGATTCCCTACATTATGGCGTGCTTATTTTGCCATTTGAGCAGGAAATGTATTGAGGCCTTGAGTTGTGCCCCACAGTGTTTGTCAATTGACAGGTGCTGGTAAGTCTTACACTTTAGGCTGTCTTAAACAAAGCGCTGAATAGTGTAGAGAATCATTATCTCAATAAAATGCTTTTTCAAGCTAGTAAGCTAGTCAATTGAAAGAGACAGTAGTTCCATTGTTTTGGATTGTATTCTAGCATGTTTAAAATGAATCCTTTGAATATTGAAAATAGCTGAAGATTTATTGTTTTCAGGCTGCTGCCAAACAAAAGCTAACGATATCCCACCTCCAACGGTTTGTAAAATGCTATAATCTATTTATATATAACATGCTTATTTGACATGTGAAATTGTGTTACTGGACATAGATCCAAATAAAATCTAGTGTTTTTTGAACACCCAACCTGAATTAATTTTGTCCGCATTAGAATGTATCATGCTAACAATGTAACTGAATCAGCCAGTCAAATGTCAATAAATGCTAACATGAGTTTTTGTAAAGTCTCCTACAACCAACTGCTGCAGGGTGTGCAGCTGATCAAAAGGTGCGATTAATGAGAAAACGTGGTAACTGGCAGTCAGACAGTCAATCATTGGGGTAGAGTATGATTATAACTTTTTGAAGCAATCCATTTCTGTCACAGAGAGGTTAGCCTCCTCGTATGGCTAGCTTGTTGTCAACAACAGAAAACATTCTTGAACCTCAAATTCTTGAACCTCATCTTTCACGTGTCTAAAAGCAACATGACCTTAAGAGGCGGTGCATGACAATTATCATCTTAAACGCAAATCTGTCCAGAAGTCTCATTCATCTTGATAAAACTAAAGTAATGTTAAAACTAATGTAAAAATACTTTTGGCTGGTTACCTACACTGGTGTTCTGCCCTTAGAGAGTTTGATTTAACGTCTGAGGCATGCAGAAGTATGAATGTAGTTATCAGTTGGACATAATGGAGGGAAAGCAAAATTGAGTCATAATTCCACACGTTCAGGCTGGCATGATTGCAATTTAGATCAAGATTCTTAGCATTGAAAAATGCTGGGAATGCAATAATGTGGGTAAACAATAACAACTAAATGAAAAGGCAAGTAAAGGCTATGATTTATTATCTACAAATGTATTATTGACCAATGACTATCCATGTAGCAGAGAACCATTGCGATGTCTACTGGGATGCCTCGTCCCGGTTGATGTGATTGGACCATATGAGAGTATCAGAAACCTGACCTCTCTGCACTTCATTACAGAATCAGGCATGACTTTCATGCATTCACATTGTACCAAACATCTTTGTCCTGTTTAATGAATTTCAGGACTGCAGCCTGCGAACAAACACTTGACTGATCAGCATATTATATACTGATGACAGATTGTGCCTACGAACAAAAACATTTTATTATTATTGGCAGTGTCGCCTGCTCCCACTCTTTTAAAAAATCTGTCTCGAGGTGACTGGCTTGGTGCTGATTCTAATAGCGCTGATCAAGTAGGAATGAGAGGGGAAGTGAGAAACAAGGGGAAGTAAAGACATTCCCTCACTGTCGGATAACCTGACCAACATGGAGGACTTTGGGAGCTGCAGTCAGTCAATTCAATGTAAAATATCACCTAAGTACTGCAGGAGCTGCTCTATCCTATGGGTGAGACTGCCAAGAGAACAGATGCAAAGAAACCCCAGCTTGGCTAGGAATGTACACTGTAAAACAGATATAGGTAAAAAGACACGAAAAAGAACTGGCAACAAATTAACACTACTTTTTCCATTATTTTACAGTAATTTCCTTCAAAACAATAACAGAAATATTTTATAAACATGGTAAATGTCCATTACCACACAGAGCTGATATTACTTTGTAATGGACATCTACTGTGTTTTTAAGGACTTCCTGTTTCTTTGAAGGAAATGTCCATAAAAATAACAAAAAAGTACTGGTAATCTGTTTTTTCACAGATATTTTTTAGGTTTCGATTATTGCATACTGTAGGTAGAGAGGGTGAGTTCTCATTGCTCCTATTTATGCAGCACATTTGGGGTACACATGGCTTTTCTTGGATATATCTTACCTCTGTAAATTTACAGTAATAAATTGACTATGCCATTGCTGTTATTAACTTGGATTACAGGTTGAAAACCTCAGAGTCAAAAGACTGCCAAAGAATAATCCCCTGGTTCTGACAGGAGAGAGCTGAGGACTTGCAAGGCAATCCATAATAACAAACCACACATAAAGGTCATGTAAAATAGAAATATTCGCTTCGAAGGTGACACTGATCGGATGCCTACGGGTCTCTGACATCTGGGAATCATTGCACACAAAAGATAGGCGGCCAAAAACGAAACATGATTCATTTATTGAACATAATGTTAATCTCTACAAATACTTTAGGCTTATTCATAGGGACAGGGTTCTTTATCTCACCTGTGGTATGTTACAGGTGCCTACTACCTACAAGATAAACATTATCTCACAAAAGTACACCCCTCACATTTCTGTAAATAAATGATTATAACTTTTCATGTAACAACACTGAAGAAATGACAATTTGCTACAAAGTAAAGTAGTGTCCCCTGAAAATTTGCTGTCCCCTGAAAATAACTCAACACACAGCCATTAAGGTCTAAAGCATGGCAACTATAGTGAGTACACCCCTAAGTGAAAATGTCCAAATTGGGCCCAAAGTGTCAATATTTTGTGTGGCCACTAGAGATGTTCCGATACCATTTTTTCCATACAGATACCGATTCCGATACTCGTGCTGTGGGTATCGTCCGACACCGAGTACCGATACCAGTGTGTTAAAAAAAGAAAAAGATCATACTATGCCTGCATGACTGTGATATGATTATCATTGTGGTAAGCACCGCACTTCGAGGGGTAAATGTTGACTCTGTCCACCCAGTGTGATGTAAAACTTAGCAAATACATGGGGCACACGTCGGAGATCCAAATGTCCGTGGTAAAGCCTAATTGCATTGCACGTCTTTCAGCATATATGAAATGTGTTCCTTAACTGTCTCGTATATTTTTGGTAGCGCAGTTTCTGAGATATATTTACAAGAAGAAGAAGTTTTACGTATATTGCGCCTTTCCATAGCTCAAGGTTGCTTTACATTGTACATTACAATACATTTAGACACTCAGACATAAATTACAGTCACATGGTTACATGTAGTCACATTATACAAATGTTAAATAGATATGTTTATAACTGGGTCTTCTACAACCTGGCAAACAGTACCTTGGCTCTCCAAAGGCTCCATTAAACGGCGAAATCCCACATTTCTGACGACAGACGGGTTGGTCATCCAGGACAATAAACTCCAAAAAACTTGTCCTTATTTTTTCCCCTTAGCTTTGGTAAATCCGTCATGCTCTTTAGCGTGACACTAATGTTTGATTAAGTTGCTGGTGTTAAAATTTTTTTGTAACACTCGTGCCACCCCTTGAAATTGTTTGCATATGTTGCATGTCGCCGTCTTACTGGTGGGTACATCCAAAGTACTAAAGTACTGCCAAACCGCGTAAATAATGCGCAAATGTTAGCTTCTTTTAGCGAGGCGTCAGGTGATCAATTCTTCTTCGCCCCTCTAAAACAGCAGTTGCCGATGGCAGCACAGCGCTACTGTTTTAAGAGCGGCGAAGAAGAACTCTGTCAGAGCTAACAGAGCTAACCTGTAAATAGATTCCTATTTCTAATAAATGACATGGTATCGGATCGGTGCCTGGACTCCAGTACTCACCGAAACCGATGCCAGCATTTGCGGCAGTATCGGAGTCATTTTCGATACTGGTATCGGAATCGGAACAACTCTAGTGGCCACCATTATTTTCCAGCACTGCCTTAACCCTCTTGGGCATGGAGTTAACCAGAGGAACACAGGTTGCCACTGGAGGTCCTCATCCACTCCTCCTTGACGACATCACGGAGCTGGATGTTAGAGAACTTGTGCTCCTCCACCTTCCGTTAAAAGATGCCCCATAGATGTTCAATAGGGTTTAGGTCTGGAGACATGCTTGGCCAGTCCATCACCTTTAGCCTCAGCTTCTTTAGCAAGGCAGTGGTTGGGGTCGATATCATGTTGGAATACTGCCCTGTGGCCCAGTCTCTGAAGGGAGGGGATCATGCTCTGCTTCAGTATGTCACAGTACATTGACTCCCTGACGAAGGCTTGTAAGCCGAAACGCGTTGGAATGTTTCCTTTTTTAAGGTTCTTGATGACCTAGCCATATAATAAAGGCTTTTTAAATCAAGAGAGTGCTTTGGATTTCCCTGCTGTTTTGATATGTATTATTCCCATCCAAAGAGCACCTTGAACAATTTGAGTCCTGGTAGCGCTTCTCTACAGATATTTTGATGTCACAGTACATGTTGGCATTCATGGTTCCCTCAATGAACTGTAGCTCCCCAGTGCTGGCAGCACTCATGCAGGCCCAGACCATGACACTCCCACCACCATGCTTGACTGTAGGCAGGGCACACTTGTCTTTGTACTCCTCACCTGGTTGCCACCACACATGCTTGACACCATCTGAACCAAATAAGTTTATCTTGGTCTCATCAGACCACAGGACATGGTTCCAGTAATCCATGTCCTTAGTCAGCTTGTCTTCAGCAAACTGTTTGCAGGCTTTCTTGTGCATCATCTTTAGAAGAGGCTTCCTTCTGGCATGACAGCCATGCAGACCAATTTGATGCAGTGTGTGGCGTATGGTCTACACACTGACAGGCTGATCCCCCACCCCTTCAACCTCTGTAGCAATGCTGGAAGCACTCATTTGTCTATTTCCCAAAGACAGCCTCTCGATATGACGCTGAGCATGTGCACTCAACTTCATTGGTTGAGCATGGTGAGGCCTGAACACCGTATTGAACACACCTGCTCCCCATTCACACCTGAGACCTTGTAACACTAACAAGTCACATGACACCGGGGAGGTAAAATGGTTAATTGGGCCCAATTTTGACATTTTCACTTAGGGGTGTACTCACTTTTGTTGCCAGCGGTTTAGAACTTTCTGGCTGTGTGTTGAGTTTTTTTAGGGGACAGCCAATTTAAACTGTTACACAAGTTAGACACTCACTACTTTACATTGTAGCAAAATATAATTTATTCAGTGTTGTCACATGAAAAGTTATAATCATATATTTACAAAAATGTGAGGGGTGTAATCACTTTTGTGAGTTACTGTAAAATGTTACTGGATTCAAGAAAAATAAAACAGTACATTCTGCTCCCTGTGCTACTGTGAATATTAGAGGACTGTGTGAGGATGTCAGAAACAGAATAATTTACAAACATACACCTTCCCAAGGTTACACATTCAACTCCCAGGACATTGGCCTACATGTTAACACAGACCAAGTCCACAGTGTTATCAAAGTATTTGCAGTAGGGCTGGTACGATATGCGTGTCGTGATACAATATGCACTCTAGAGCTTGTTCGCCTGGCAACAGTGTATAATGCCAGCAACACAAACTCTGGTATTTCATTTCAAAATAATAGTGCTCCTCATTCATTATAATATAGTTGATAGTTCATTTCATAGATAGGTAGTGGGTCCATGTTCATGTGTTGCTACAATTAGTCTAGTTTGGGTAACAACAGACTCTAGTGAATGATTTTCAAATGTACTCGTGTTTTTTAACATGAGACACTGACAATATACTGTATTCAATCAATTTGTGTACAAATTATTTGTTAATGTTTTAAATAATCAGTTATTAAAAACATGTTAAATGTGCCGTTTTTGCTATCACACTCTTATTATTTCTTTACACACGATACAATTGAATTTGGTTAATTCACTAGCTTTACAATGAATTCACAATGTTTATTGCAATGAATTAAAACTAGCGCTATTAGTTTGAAATGAAATATCCGAGTTCGTGTTGCGGGCATTATTACTGTTGCCAGGCGAATGGGCTCTGTAGTACATATTGTATCGCGATACGGATATCGTACCAGCCCTAATTTGGAGCAAATTAAATCCTTTCATTGAAAGTTTGGAGTATGGTGTTTAGATAATCAAAATATTATAAGAGATAACACATTGGCACTGATATTTATATTTAAAGGGAGTGTAGTCTCTACAAGTAATGAAATAAAATAAATGAAATACAATGATGCTACTGATATATATAGGCTACTGTAGGCTATATATAGTAATGAATAGCTAATTCTATGGAATTTGCATTGATTTAGTTGGCAAGACACCAAAAAATGGTGTAAAAGCTTGCACAATGGTTCTGCATTAATTTTGCTGCAACAACTATTTCTCTCCATGAAAGTCCAAAGTCTTTCTTCTCTGACTGCCAATTGCTGAGGAAGTGTATGCAGGAATGTCAACAATTAGTCTGTGTAATTCTTAGCAAGCACTTTGTAAGACAGCACTTTCCAATTCCAATTAGGCAATATGTCAGACATCCTTGTCAATCTATAACACCTGTAATTCTTGGTGCAGAATATCAGAAAAATCACAGACTGCATCTTTAAAGGAAATTTCAAGACATTAGTTATTTAATTAAAGGTTTTTAACTCCTTGGACATGTTTGTAAAAAAATCTCATTTTTGTTAGAATCCTGTATTTTAATTATAGTGAGTGACAGGGCTCTATGCTGGCATGTCTTACAAGGAGCACCTATGCAAAAACATAAAAAAAATGTAGATACATGCAAATAGATTTCGGAGCACAATTACGTCATTGAAGTAAAGGTACTTTATTTGTCACATACACATACATATAGCGAAATTCATTATCATCCCTCAAGGGAGCAGTGGGCACCCATTTACAGCGCCCGGGGACCAACTCCAGATCTAAGCCAATGGTTTCATCAGGGGCACTGACTGGAGAACCTAACCTGCATGTTTTTTGATGGTGGGGGAAAACGGAGCACCCAGAGAAAACCCACGCAGACATGGGGAAAACATGCAAACTCCACACAGAAAGGCCCAGGACGACGAGGGTTCAAACCCAGAACCTTCTTGCTGTGAGGCCACAGTGCTATCCACTAGGCCACCATGCCTACAATAGAGATGTCATTTTCTCTAGTGTTTACAATTATTGACAGCATAGACAATAACAGAGAGATGGAAACATATTTTCTAAGCCTACATACGTAATATGTTGCTAATTCACGGTTTAATATTATGTTGTTTCTAAATGTTTTATAAGTTAAACACCACCATACATGAATCTGTCGGGGCGAGTATCATATCTCAGACAGGACTGAAATGATAAATTATACAATTTTGTTAGGGCAGTGTTCCCTTGTCTAGGTTTAACGTTATAAAACGTTATTGTGCTGTTGTTTTGGTTGGAATGAAACAGGCTAACTTTAGCAACAAAATAATTTCTCAAAGAATTTGTAAAATTTAAGTTTGATCCGGAGTAATTTCATTAAGAACCGTGGAATTTGTTGTTTAAACATGAATAATGTGTAGTAACATACGTGGATACTGTATTAAAGACATTGTACTGTGGATAGACCATGGACTGCTTTTACATGGAAAGGCCAGCAACATTCTTATTATCTATAGGTTCACATAGCTATATTTAGTTTCAAGTTTAGGTTATTATATCTACAAATAACAGTGTTCATGTGTCTGTTTGCATGTACCGAGTGACACAATGTTGTACAGTAGCTAGCAGTTTTCTGTATTGTTCCTACACTGTGCAAATGTGTTGTTGTGTGTGTCTAGCTAAAAATTCAGGAAATCATGACAATCAGTGGCGCGGAGGAAACACTTAACCTTACTGTATGATGTAGGCACCCAACCCACTCAATCTCCACCGCAAGCATGTGACTCCAATGTCTCTCCTATTGATTGTAAGTATGGGTGGATTGATACCAAAATATTGAAACTCCAGATACTTTGGCAGCATCCCATTTTGCATTGTATGCATACTACATAGTATGGCAAGTTACAATTAGAATTTCCCAAACCATAGTACGCCAAAAACAGTATGCCAAAAGTCCCTGGGTGGTCAACTAGGTCTGGTGGATTTTTTTGGATGCAACCGAATGTTTACGAAAGATAATAATATACTGAGCTTGCTACATACAAAGTCAGTTTAAAATGTATCATTTCTTACCCCTCTCACCAACGATAACGAAAAGTCAGCTCACCCGCTACTTCCTGCTGAGAGGAACTTTAAAGAAAAAAAAAAGTTTTTTTTCTGACACTGTACATGTCCTTTGAATTAAGTGTGTTAACATGAGATATAGTTGGTTAACACTATTTTTATATAATATAATGTATTGACATAAGTGCAAAACTGAGTGTTTTCTTTTAAATTAAAACAATGTATTCACAAGACATTTTTATCAATGAATGCCAAGTACTGCAAAGTCACCCCCCATGAAATTTACTTTTTGTTAAAGGACAATTCTTGTGCAAAATTAACCTAGGGGTTAATAACACCTTGGTACAGAGTCGGCCATTCTCTGGGATATGTTTTTATGCTAATTGAATGTGATTACTTTTAGTGCGAACCGATAATTACCTTATAACGCTAGTTGTGTGGGCATGGATGAAGTAAAAATAAATCGCTATTATAGACCACTAACAAGGCTCAAAATAGCACCAAACTTCAACGGTAGCATAATGAGAGTGACTACATGCAAACCAAAGCATTGAGAACTTTGTAAGTGTGCAGACAGTTTATTAAAAATATAATTTAAAAGACAGTACCATTTGCTTATACAGCCAGGTCCATCTTCGACTGTGGATCAGTCGAACCAAAAACTCCTTCAACAATGTATTTTTAATTGAATGCAATATATTGAAATAATTGTCTATTTATTGACAAACACCTTACCCTTGAATTCACATAAAGTAACATTCGATACCACTGTCACACTTGATTTCTGTAATTGTATGAAATGCACCGATTTAAACTTCAATTGGTAAAAATATATTATGATTCGGAAATTATTAAGAAAAAATCATCCCTGCGATATTAATATTTCTGTACAGACTGCACTTTCTTGAGATAAATGTCAGCCAAGTGACATTCATCATTCTCTACTGACTGCAAGCTACTGTATTCAGATAAATGTCAGCCCTGTGATATTTAGCTGTTTTCATCAACTGCAAAGATTTGAGAAAATGTTAGCACTGTAACATTTATGTTTTCACTGAAGGCAATGCATTCAGATCTATGTAAAATATTCCGATTGCAATTATTAAGTGCCAAGAACAATGTTCTTGTTTGGAACAATTCAAAAAGTGCGATTGCCCTAACAGAACAGCATTCAAACCGATAGTGAATGGCGATTGCCCACTGCACCGATTATAGGGCTCCTTTGGCTGTGTTACCTCATGCTGTGTTATGTGGACCACCCACTGTCAAAAACTAACAACTAGTTATTCCTCTTTTAGAATCGCAACGAGAATCCTGATGCTAGTTGCTACCTCCGAGAGAAGTGCTAATTTCTGTCAACTTTTTTTAAATAGGGTTTATTCGTTTCTGATTATTATTTATAGAGTAAGTGTGTTCCTACCATTGTTCAGATCGCACATTTCTCACCACACTGTCAAATCAGCATTAGGATATTCCCCGGTTACCCAATATTTGTTTTTTAGCATCACATTCATTAACCACTTTTCAACCTCAAATTCTGCCGAAGGCACAGGCTGTGTGAAAATGTCTTCAGCCAAGACCAAAACTAGCAGCAAGTGTAGCCAGAGATGCTGCAAACAGTGGGACAAAGAGATGTGGGAAAGAAGGCAAGTTCTACCAAAAATAAAAGAATGAATGTCAAGGAAAACAAAAAAACTATGTGAGGAGAGTTTGGAGCAACAGAAATTGGAACAAATTGATTGTTCCTGAATCAGAAAAAAGGAACATCCAGTTTGTGCTTACTTTTAACTACTGCTAATAAGTAACCCCCAACCACCCGACCATAGGTCCTGTTTGTTGTTAACCTACAAATATAAACAATGCCCTGTATTAGTCCATTTCCCCTTTAGTTTAATGTAGACCTGCTTTTAAGATAGGAGGAAAGGATGCCTACTTAAAGGCATGGCTTGGTTCTTGCCTCATTAATACCGTACTTTTAAGACAAGCGAATCATTTCTTTTCTGAGGCTCTGTTGCTCAAGCTTCATGCAGAGGCAATTCTAGAGTCTGAAGGGGCCCTAGGCAGAAAATAAAAAATGCAGGGATTTTTGTTTAGATGTTGCTGTCATTGCTGCCGATTCTATGTGGTCTCTCCTTGGGGGCCCCCTAGGGTCTTGGGGCCCCAGGCAGTTGCCTGCCCAGCCTGTCCTTACACTACACCTCTGTATTAGACATGATGACAGATTTGAGAATGATTTCTAATGGATAAACTATGTTCTTTTCAATTTAGGTCAACACATTTTATTGGACATACTGTAAGTAGCCTACTAAACACAGGCAAGTAAACCACTCCTGAGGAGGTCCTTGTTTTCTTATCTAAGGCAAGAGTTAAACATTTCCAGAGACAGCTGTCAGGTGTCTCTGGGAAAGTTTCTGGTAAGAGCTAACGAAAAAATAATAACTCCTAGTAACTTATTCTTAACTTATGTGTCTAGTCAGAATTATCAGTAAAACGATCCTTAAAACGATCCTTATAACAATAGGAATTATAACAACTGCATAAACAAACATTGCATGATGCCAGATCCCAAAAGCAGACAAATTGGAACACCCTAGATTTATGTCAAAATAAAATATCTCTCTTCAAAAATCTGTTAATCCTATTTTTGTTGTCAAAATATAGCCTACTCAATGAGAAAGTATAGAAACTAGTGAGCAATTAATTAGAAGGAACTGTGGAAGTTTGAGATCTACACAAGTTATGTTACAACATATTATATGTAGTATTTTCTAATAAATTTTGAAAATGATATCATTATGTAACTTTGTGTGTTTGCGATGATGTGTAAGAGTCTACTGTGTTTGTTGTATGCATGAATATTGTAATGTCTCTGTGCACATGCCAGAATCTTGTCTGTAAGTATGTTGTGGGCAGCGTTTCACATGTAACGTGTCACTATTAAACCATGCTTTCCCATGCCCCTGCTGAAGCAAGGCAACATATTATTAAAGCGAGGTAAGATCAGTTGAATATCTCCAAAATGTCGTGCCGCTGCCTATGACCCTGGTTCTCTCTGCGTCTTCACACGTTCCTGCTACTTGACAGAAGGTTTGTGTTGAGTCAGTGTGGATGGAGGGAGGGATATGGTGCTTTAAGGCTACTACCTATGCCATCACTCAACGCCATGTCAGGCACGAGGGGCCAAAACCATGCAGGAAGGGGCACGGAGGTCTAATCCCAAACATGTTTTTTCAATCACTCAGAGGCAGGCTTCTGACAGCAAGTCCATCAAGTAACTCACACAGTTACTGTGATACATGCCACAAACACCAATGGCTATTGAAAAAAGTGATCTGTGAACCATCTTAAAGTAGAGGAAAGGGCTAATCGTAGCAAGTAATTGTTCCTTATGCTAAAATCTTAATCGGAAAGCAAAAATAATTTCAAAACTTTTTCATTTATAGTGTTGTCTTGTGCTTTGGCTAGTGTGTCACTGAATATTAAATGAGTTTGCAATTGACTTAACCTGGTTAAATAAAATGTTGGGAATAAAAAGGTCAACTGGATTGTCATTATAAGGGATGCTATGACAAAAAGAATCTTCCCAGATGTAGGCTTGTTATCTGCAGATGACTAATGTTTTTGGTTCTACACATTTATATAATTCAACAGTCTTAACCAAGTCTCTGCATTGATTTCAGAGCCAAAGCGGATCTGAAATTCAGCATGGATTTTCCAGCTGCACATCCAAGTGCTCCAAACCATTGAGGCTAAGAAAGTTATGGAAAACAGTCTTCACTACTTAAAACTATATTCTGCTGCTGTTTTAGTGAGCTGTGTTACCTTATTGCTAAAACATATCCAGACATGTTTACAAAAAGACCAGTGGACGTTCATTGTTTGGCTTCTTTAAAAATATGAGCATGAGCTTTAGGGAGTGTTTCCGGCTGAAAGATATTTACAACAAGGGTAGAAATGAGGGTTATGTAAAAATAAATAGAGGGTTGGAACAAGTGAGACATAAATGTAGTCTACTGCTTGAGTTGGAGACATTACAACAACTGCCAGATTCATCTGACCATGGTGAACCTGCTTACTGAGAGTTGGTTATAGCTATTAATAGATAAAGCTTACTGACCCTTCATTGATGTTCCTCCATATGATGTTGATTGTTGTATTGATTAAAGCTCTAACATTTGCAGATTGATGAAGGAGCTCAACATAAGGACGGCTTATCCAGTCTGAAAATACTACAAGAGGTGATAACCTCAACTCAACCCACAATAATGACTGACTTCTGTCTGTAGTCAAGAAGAAGACAGGTCTTTCACCTAAGTTTGAGCCAGAGAAACCAGCTGTGACATACATGTGAACGTACGATAGAACGCACGCACAAATAAACATAGACCGTTTCATTGTATCCACAACCATGTCCAAGGCACATCCCATAACTTTGGTCTGCACCAGTTACGCACTGGTAATTACGCTCAGCCTCCCTGTCCGCTTAAAACTGGAAACTAACTTACCAGGTAATATGTTTGGTCAGGGTGCCCTACTGTATGTACAAAAGAGTGAGACAGATATGCCGATTCTGGCTGGAGAGGTGTAGAGAAGTCCCTTCGTCCGAGTGTCTGCGTATTGACTGGGAACAGAACGGAGCAGCCCACTGTGACGAGCCAGTCAACAAGGGCAGGGATAGACCCAGTGTGTCAGTGTGCCTTCCTAGGCAGAGGTAAAACATAAGCCATGCTGGGCCCATTACTACTGACACGGGCTGAAATCGGTCAGATCTGCGAACGTAAAGGCTGGGAACCTCAATTCCTGCTGAGAATGAAGGCATCACGCTGCTGATGTCAACACTGGAAACACCGATGTGAACAAAAAGTAAAGAAAACAAAGTAAGAAATAAAGAAGGGACAATGAGAGATGAAAGAAGGAGAAAGGAAAAAAAAGACAAAAGGCTGATGTCACGTGGGTTCAGAGGAAATGATAGATGGGATGTACAGCACAGCACTGTTCAGGTGGAAAGATTCCCTTTGTGATGCAGATGACAACGCAATCAGCCCTTCTTTGTCTCCACAGAAGGGCTCTCCTCTCGGGCACATTGAGCGCTGGACACTAATCCGCTGGGCTTGTGTTGTGTGGGCCCATTCTGAGAGGCAGTGGCACAGTACCTGGGGTGTGTCTGGACGGGCACTTTAAGAGAAGGTCTGACCTCTCTCAGGGTGTACTCCTCCTCTGCCTCCTCACTTGATGCAGGCTACACTCTGAGCTCAATTAATAGTTATAGATGTAATGAGATCCCTGCCATCTGATATGCATAATGTTGGCTGAGACATAAGAGATGCTGAGGGTTTTACATTTTATCAGCGCAACTGTAGTTGTTTTAAACTAGATGTGTGTTCAATTCCAGTCCCTTTTGCTTAGGGGTTCTAGTGTCTTCCCTGGGACAATTATGTAGACTGTATTATTCTGGTGGCTTTTTAAGAACATTCTACTCATAATGAATAAAGAAATATTGAAATTGACACTGATCTGAAATGACATTTTCACTTCAAGAAAGGAGCCAAAATATGGTTTGGTATAATTACGTTGAAATAAATGTAGTATATTACATGACCCAATATGCTACATTGACACATTGGGTGTCTAGCAGTCAAAACCAATAAGCGGTCAGAATATCAGTAACTGAAAAGTTGCTATATTTAATCCCATTTCCAAAAAGGTGAAGAAATCTTCTGCAAGACAGTTGTTTATAACTGATCTAGGGTCACCGAAAAATAAAAAAAATTGTCTGCTTGTTTCCCACTCTCCAAATGTGCATGTCACTGCTTAACTTTGAACTTTTCTCAACTATGCCCACAGCTATTCATAGATGGCAGGACTACTCCAGGACTTAACACCTTGAAACTCAGATGAGTAGGGTTGAATCAGATGAGTAGGGTTGAATCAGATGAGTAGGGTTGAATCAGATGAGTAGGGTTGAATCAGATGAGTATTGTTGAATCTTAAATCACATACTACAAGTACATACTGCACTGGTGATGGTAAAGTATGTATTATTTAATATATACTAAGGCAATATAAATTGGATGACATGTATCATTAAATTGCTCATTGAACTAGGTAATGTTTTAATATTGCTAGCAAGAGCCACCCACTTATAATCTGTAACTAGCTACATTTGGTTGAACATACTTATATTTGTGCTGCAACAGCTGTCCAAATCCTTTTAATTTTTAATAATTAAATGTTATATTTTTTTTAAGTAATCTAAAAGTAATAGGAATTTTATTAGATTACTGAGTTTGTGTAATTCAAATATTACATTACTGATTACAATTGAATATGCGTAACTAATAACTGTAAAGGATTACATTTAAAAAGTATCCTACCCAAACCGTGGGTTTGGGCCATACTTATCTTAATGTAGCCTACAATATTATATTGTGGATAGTATGCGATTTGACACGTAGCCAGGGTCTATATAGCCTGGTTCCCATGTACAGTAGCTCATTTGTTAGAACATGGCACTTGCAGGAATGGATAGTGTAATAAATAAATTGGACCGTGTAGAGATCGTTGATTGGTTTTATTCAGAAGGCCAAAAACATTCATTTTATTTCTAAAACAAACATCATTAGTACTACATATCATTTACAAAGGACAAAATGGCAAAATAAGGTTCACCTTATACCATATACACTATCTACTATTAACAGTGTTTTTTCATGGTCTTGATTGCATTTTTGGTACAGAGTGTCAAAATGTTGCACATTAATAGCTAGCTGGCTATGTCCAAGTGGTCAGAGCTGTTTGTCGAAGGAGATAATTAGTGCCGTACCTGGTTTCAGTAGTTTCAGTAACAATCCGTAAATATTTGTGTTTGAAATATGCATTCTTGTAAATGTGTGTTGGACACTGGTGTATACACTACATGACGTTTGTCATTTTTAACTCCCAGTGTTGTCCTTTTCCGGATGGCTACCAATTTTTCTAGAGAAGTGGAGCTAGGAGGGCAGGATCTACATTTGCTATAAATTCTAAACCTTGTGCTATTTCATAAACAGATGAAGCAGATTCTATTGCAAGTTCACTTGTTTATGATTGCGTTGACGCAATGATCTTTGAATTTGACACAAATGCACATTGGTAACAATATTTAGTACATTATCTAGCTGAGTAGTACCATTAACATTTTCCTTTATGCTTGCTAGGAAACACTTGGCAAATAAGCAAATTGAGAATACATTTAAATTTTAGTGACATTTAGAGTGACTTACAGTGAAATCCCCCTGGAGTAATGTAAAGAAGGACACAAAGCAATTTGCCAGTCGGGAATTGAAGCAGCAACATTCCGACTACAAGTCTGACTCCATAACCACTGAGCCATACTTTTTAGTATTCATTCCAATTAATTCCAAATGTATCTAATTAATTTACTTACCCAGATATTATATCATCTAACAAGTGCACAAGGGAAGCTGTAACATCAATTTCACCCACTGGCACTTTGATCATTTTATGGTTGGAAAACAATAACGAGCCTCACCTGCTAGTTCAAATTCGAATTATAGGATTGTAACAGAAAACTGAAACTAACATGAATTTTTTAAGTAAAAAAATAAGTTTGAAAAAGGGTAGGAAAACTGTTAGTTTTTCCAAAACCCTAGTGTATTGATGGTAGTGAATTATCTGGTGTTAAATCAACACCCTGAGTGTTAAATTAACACTCTCCAGTGTGTATATAGGTCCACTGGACCTATATACACACTGCAAGTGTTAATCTAAATCTGACGTTTATGCTGTGTACACTACTTAAAGTAATACAGAATGTACATCAATACTCAAGCATAAAATGTTCTTGAACTGTTTTTGAATATATGTTTATAAGATGTCATGCTGTTACAATTCTGTACCTTCTACTTAATCTAACATTTAGATTCAAACAGTTGTTAATACATTTGCGGGAGGTCCATGTACCATAGTGGGCTAAGTTGCTGCCTTGCAGGACAAGCTACTTCATGATATTCACTGGTGCAAGCCTGACTATGGCTTCTCTGACTTTGCACAGGACCTCCAGCACAAGGGAGTGCTAGAGACGATAGGATTTGGGAGAGGTAATTTGAGTTCTAGCAATACAATGGAAAATGTTTTTGAAGGTCCCATTTATATTCCAGACCTAAATCCATTGGAAAATATATGGCATACAGTATCTAAACATTTTTGTCAATCAATGCAATCGAGCCTAAACAGATGTCAATAGAATAATGGTCAAATATGGCCAAATCTAGGTGTGCAACGTTGGTAAAGACAAGTGTTTCAAAGGGTTAGAAACTTTCTGGTATATTACTAGAAATTTTCCACAGTAAGTTAAGCACATTATTTTTTTTAATGTTGCCTTTGAGCCTGACACCAAGTCATCCTAAATTAGACGCTTAGGTTGTCTGCAGCTGTCAGTATTTTACAGATTTTTACAATATATATTTTTTTCAATATTGCTGTTTTTTAGAGGTGGACATTTACTTGAGTAAAAGTACTTTTCTGAGTAACTCTGTGTTCACAAGTTTTGGAAAGTGCCTATTTAAGACCAAATGGATCAGGTGAATGGAGTTTGTATCTTAACAGTAACCTATTAAACAATTAGAAAGAGTAAAGGAAATGTGAATCATGGTCACTGGTTTTACCTGATCAATTTGGTTGTAAGTAGGGACTTCCCAAAAATTGTGAACGCAGAGTTACTCAAAAAAGTACTTTTACTCAGTACTTTGTCCACCTGTTTTTTATTTTTCAGCAGAAGAAATCCATGTATGGTAAAGTGTTAACTGATTAAATTAATGTTAACTATGTTATTATTTCTGTTAGTGTTTGCAATTGGCATGGTAAATACAGCCTATGCAAATGACTCATTAATTTCAATTTTATTCAATTTTATTCATGTTAATTCCCCAAACTTCCCAGAACTTCCCATTTATTCACACAGAAAGGTTCCACCTTGAGTATTCCCACAATTGTGCAACGCTGGTGAAGACCTTACCCAACAGGCACAATGTAATTACTGCCAAAGGTGAACAAATGGAAAAACATGTTATACTTGAAATGTACAGAAATTTGGCAGACTCAAAATGCTAATATTATTAACTGTATTGACACAAAAAGTAATGTTAAGATAAATCACTATTTTAATGTATTAGAGAGGCTTCCACATTATGGATGGCCAACCTCTGGCACAGATCTTATTTGCACATTGATATTTTCAATAAATAATAACAAAAAGCCATTCCCTTAAATACTCAAACTAGATTTTCTGGAAGTTATTTCACAGATGATTATCCATAGAGTTTTAAAGATTAGTATCTATCTTAATAAATGTGAGTAATCAAAACCATCACATTTTTAAGGCACAATCTAATGATTTAAACTGTTTTTGTGCAATGAAAACGTTATATGTGATTCTAATTTCATACTAGATTAAATGCTACTTTGTTATTAAAATCATGCATCCACATACAACCTAGTAAGTGAACAATGTTATTCAAACTTAAGTTAATTTCTTTAAAGTTAATTTGGGAATTGAACCGGCAACCGTCTGACTACAAGCCTGACTCCCAAACCACTGAGCCATCTGCGCCCCGAATATTCACTTTTGCCTTAAATATCTTAAAAGTGAATCTGTTTACAAATACGTTGTTGTTGATACATTTTGGCATGTCTGGTAGAATATAGGAGACAAATGCATTGTTTCTTTTCATGATGCTCCCCATAGATAAAGGGGATAGACATGAAGACATTGAGTGGAAAAATAGATATTATCTTACTCAGCACCTTGAATCCATTCAGCACAGCTTTCTGAAATGTACCATGGGCCTACTAATAACATGTTATATCAACATGTTATTTATACATGTAGCGGTTTTTATTAACTTCCATTATACATATTGTAGCCTAAAGTAGCTGTCAATCTAATACATCAAGAGAACGTTTTTTTTAGTCTTGATACAATTACCAAAATTAAACTTGATCTCGAAGATGTGCAGAATATTATGACTACAGAAACGTTTTTCAAAACCCGATAAAAGTACCTTTGCCAAAGCAACCGCTTTCTGACGTCATAACATCTGAGCTGTCAATACGACTTACTTTCAATGTTCCTATCTGTCGTATGCAGTTTTTTTATGGTGCAGTGACCTTTTTTTCAACTCTGGTTTTTATACGTGGCTTATTCCTGCCAAATTAGATGATCAGCAAGGATGATAAAGAGTAAGATTGAGGGGAATTAAAATATAACAAACATAACAAATTGTTGCTTGACTATGAAGTTGAATATAAAATTAAATAGCATAAACATAAATAAGGGATCACTCTTTTAGCTGAATATTGTCTCCAGACAGTAAGCAGCCTTGTCCAGTAAGTAGCCATTATCCTGAAAGTGCATATCTATCTTTTGTTTTAATTTTTACATTAAATACATTTCTTCTGAATGAGAATAGCCAAATAAATAGTATATTCAATCACATTTGAGCAACAGGCCTATTAAATGACAGTGTAGAAAGATAAAAACAATATGCCTCTACTATTCAACACTGTTGGTGTGTTGCTGTTTGTCATGAATAAGCGTATTCTATACTTGCAGTGGTTCCATCTAACTCATGACATCCATGATTGCTGTGTTAGGAGATCTTGTTTTTGTCACAACCTGCAACATGCGAACATCAATGAGCTGATCCTAGTCAAGCTTTATCCTCTGTTCCTATTGGAAATGTAAATGAGTAGCTATTATAAATGTGAACACAAAGACTCTGGACTAAATTGATTACATCTGGTAGACATTTGTAAAACAAATCTCAGTGTTTATTCAGTAATAAAAATACCCTATTAATTAAAATAATAATACGGTACAATCAAGTTTATATTGTAACGTACACTGATATAAAATATAGCAAATCCATCCTAGTGTATGTGTGTGTGTTCCTGTTCAAGTATTATTTGCAGCGAATAAGGTTACATTTTAATTTAATTTCTCCAAAATACATAGCAAGCTCAATTAAAGAATATTAAAATAATTAGATCCACAATGAACTTATTAAAATGTAGACCTTTAAATCAGTATATAAAAAATTTACATTGATAGAGGTCTAAACACTTGTGCATGTATTTTGCCAGTGGAATGTATCATATTGGTTGCGTTTAGGCCAATATATAGTGTATAACAAAGTACAAAACTCTAGGTTTATTTAGTACTGTTTAAGTCACAATTCAGGAAATAAACTTTTAACGTCCAAGTTCAATTATATTCTGTTTTATTAATAAATGAAATGGCCCAATCAGGTTATGTGCAGCTGTCTGCTTCACTTAGGTAGACATATGGTATGGTACATGACAAGTGTAGGCTATGTACAATGAATTACAATATGTACGTTATTACTGGCTGGGAACGTATTTACATAGTAGTTGGTATCCTACCGGTCATAACTCGCCAACAGGGCCGCGGAAGGGATCGGCATCACAAAATAAGACTTGTTCTTTAACAAAGCATGAAACTAAAATCGCATATTACACAGTGCCTGGTGAACATAAATAACAAACCGCATTATTTGCAATGAAATGGGTTGTGCTTGATTGGTAAATAGCGGTTTAGAGTTCTAGCGCTCTGCTCTCATGAAGTACTGTATGCTACCTGTTCCATTGTGCTCGTCGGTCGTCAGACGCGTCACAAGCTGTTCATCATTCTCGAACGAAGCTCGTGCTCCGGCCAGTGCACCTCAGAATTAGATGCTCGAAATTAAAATGATCATATTGAGTAGATGTAGTCAGATGTGTATCACTAATCAAATAGATAACTGTTTTTGGATCCAATTATTGCTTAAGCTCTGCAATTTTCAAAATTGCATACGAGGGAAAAAAACAACATGCTTCATCCTGAAGTAGCCAGCCGAAAACCTAAAATCTACTCTTGTGTTGGAGGCTATTTTGTATTAACCTAAAATGTAGGATACTGTAAGGCTCTTAGCATGTATACAGTGACATGACATTCAATAATAAGAATGCAATGACATGCCTAGCATTCGTTCTCCACTCATATACATGCGTGAGACGTGCATGCTCGATATAGGCTGTTTTATTAATCCAGTGTTTAAAAAGAAATAAATGATTTTGTCACTAAGTAGCCCAAAAACGTTGTATGCGTATGCTATGTGTGATTTCTTTTCTCGTTAAACCAGTCAACTACTCAACGTGCTGTGATCAAAACTATAGCCGAGCGTCAATACGTTATTTATGGAATTTAGACATTGTCTTACCTTCTACAGTTATTACGGTGGGTATTATGCATAAAATCCAAAGAATATCCATTATTGCTTTCTTTGGTCGAAACTGTAAAAACCCCAGACATTCAAATAAAATAGGTCCTGAAAGCCATTGACAGCGTATGCTGACAGACGAACAGACCTTTACCTTCAATAGAGTGCAGCAGATGCCATAGAAAAGAACTCAAATCCGAACCAAGTTTGGGTGCAACCAACAGCAGCAGACAAGGGGGTGCCGTTTGTAATTACAATATTCAGGCAATAATTGCAAAACTGCTCTGATCTCATATTGGTGTGATTCCTATGATCAGATTTAACCCTAGATTATAATACATACTTCCTGTGTGTCTGTGTAAGTCTGTGTATATAAAGCGTGCAAATGGTGTGTATTCTCCCCTTACAAACATGTTCCACTATCCGTGCTGTCAATCATGAAGATAGTAGGCTATAGCTGCATCATCTATATATGCTTGATAATTAACGATTTAGATATAGGCCTATCAGGCTGACGAACAGAGTTGGAGTCATGCCTAATTTTATTGTACTATATTATAGGATTTTCACGCTACAGCCAGGTCGGAGCATGGATCATATAATTCAATAGTAAGTGTTCTTGCAGTTATTTTGAATCATCCAGTGCGTGTTTTATGTTTTTATTATTGTTCGTTATTGTTTATGATAACGATTATAAGGAGGTTACTACTTCAAAACTGTTTCCATAGTTTGAGTAATAATATAGTTTAATAATTTAGTTAAACTGTACTAAGTTTATGAAGTTATGAGGAAGGAAAACGGCATAAATACATATTTCAAACTAAACATATTGAATATTGGGTGTGTGTTTAACAATGAGCCACTTATTGCAAGCTACATGTTTTTAAATCATTTGGACATATATTGTTAAAGAACACTGCCAAAATATATTCATAGAATCAGAAAGAGGTATTTCTTGGAGTTCATTATGTTTTTCACAATTTGAATAGCCGTATACACTTTTAAAATGAACAGCAGGCAACGGGGCAAAAGCTTTCAGTTTTTCTATTATGTAATATTGTTGTTTTTTACAAGTCATTATTGTAATAAACTGAATCAAATCAACCAATAATAATCCTCCCCCATCTCTTAATGATATTTTATTCTTCATATTCTTCATTCCTTAAATTAAATTGTATATTTTGTAAAGCTGATGTGTTGTAAATTGTTACTATAATAAATTTGATTGCAGTAAATGTTTAAATTGAAAAACAGATAAAAAATGTATTATACACCTATATATGTATAATAATATATTATATTATACACCTTTTTGGTATCTAAAAACCTTGCTTAGATAAAGATTTAGTTTTTCTGGCAATTCTACACATTCTTTCTGGTGTGCATGGCCAAAGACCTGTTTCCACATTATCTAACCATAGCACCGCCTGGAGTTGGCATAACGGTATTGGCATTTGAGTGTGAACACGTGCTATGGCTACATTACATTAAAAAGTATAGGTCTTTAGCCTCATACACTCAAGGGTTTAGTCACAGAAACTGCTGCATGAGTAGTGCCTCATGCCTACTAAAAATATGATGGTACATATATTTTGTAATAGGACTATTTTGCATTCACTGATATTGAGGCCCATGATTAGGTTAACAAACTAAAACCTGAAACGTACCAAATATGGACAACTGCACCAAAAACAGATTAAATTAATAAGTAATGGTTCATTATAATACATTTATTTCACCAACATCGAAATGTATGTAATACATTTAATTTCAAGATTCTAAAACTATAAAATATGTGAATGTCTTCGATGTATGAAAAGTAATCTAAATCTATATTTTGCAATTGCTAAACACCATAGTCAGATTTGAATTGTAGGTCCTAAAAAAGGAACTGATCCAGGATTTGAGCCCTACAGATTCAATATTAACAAAAATAGTTTGCTTACACTAATATTTAAAAAGTAAGCACCACATCCTGTCTAGATTGCGAGCTTTCAGCTGATTTTACCTCAGATCCTAATGGAAACCATTCTTTCAGCCACATTGTCTTTTTTACCTAAAAACTTGTAAAAAGTTGTTTTATACTAAATTTACAATAAATATTGCAATTACTGTATAGTAGGCAAGAGAACAACATTCCCACCTTTTATAGTATATATAAAATTCTATATTACCCGTACCAAAGATCTTTATGGTATACTCCCAATTCTTGTTTTCAACAGAAAAATAAAAATAATACATTATTATTACTATTGCTAATATATTATTATTATTACTCAAACACATGCTCTCAAAATTACATTGTACCAAACCCCCAGAAAAATAAAATATGATCAATCGGATAATATTTGACTGAAAAGCTCATATTAACAGAAGAAATTATATATATTTAGGTAAACGTTCAGCATCTCAAATGAGAAATATTAATTTATAGTAATAGTAATTAAAAATTCTTATATGAATGAAAACATGAATGCTGTTCTGCACATGACATCAACATATATACAAAATTATTGGATACATTATATTATGCTTCATGTCTTTGCAGTCAGTATCACCATATAGCAATTGACTTTAGAAATTCAGTAAATATATGGTACACATAACTTATGTGTTATTAGTATCACGTAAATAGGACACATTTTTATTACATTGAGTTTCTATATGTTGTATTATTATAGTATCACAACAAAGAACGTAACCCTTTGTCTTTGTAAGATTCTTGTCCGATGAACCATCTTCTTTTAAAATGCAAAATCGACAGTATCATTTGTTAAGATATTATGGTGTAATTGTAAATACTAAAACATGTAAAATGGTGTAGGATAACTTTCTCTAGTACGGGTCTGTGTACCTTTTTTTTTTTACTGTAAGAAAAACTAGACGTTTTGATTTTCACATGAGTGGGTTCAAATTTAAAATGCCTGTCATTGGTCAAACACCTGTCCTTTCAATTACATTTTGATCTTTATTATATGAATCAATGATTAGTTATTTATAGTATAATTCATTAAAAGCATCCCTTATTGTATCACAGTGTCAGGATGAGGTGAGATTTCTTCATATATTTAAAAGTAGAGAAATCTGGGCTACTTAGCGAATCATATTTTGTCAAGGCTCTTTGTTTAGGATTGCAATAAAATGTGCAAGCTTAGGTGATAGCAAGAAGAAGGCATTTAGTGCAGTCCTCCCTCGCAAGACAGCTTCTCGATCACTTTCTTCAGTCAAACCTGGTCCCACTCACAGGGTTCCCAACAGTCCTCCTCTCCCCAAAAGTGATGGGTCTGAGCTTCTGTCCCATGTTGTTCCCTCACACCCTGCAGTGAGCTCAGTTACCTGGAGCATGGCTAGCAGTTTGACAGATACGTGTAGGTGGTGGCACACATCTTTGTTTGCAGTCTGGATTCTCTGGGGTTCTAAGTGAACACGCAGGGAATTTGCTGACTTCATCGCATTGAAATGATGGGGGGAACACCTGGTCATGTCCATCTATAAAAGCCCTCTTTTGGCTCTGGGCTGTAGTGCGCATTCATGACCAACTCCAAATGCTAGGCAAAATGGTGGTGATGATAGCTGTATACACTAAAGGCACCAGGTCCAGACCGTCTCTCCTCCTTCATCAGAGCTTCCAGGTTTCCATCGTGCCTTGGTGAGCTGGCTACATGGATTTGCTCAGCACTTATTACACTTGCAGGTGCTCTAATGTGTCTCGTTGCCCAAGGTGAATACAACTAATGGGTGTGTGGACCACTGTGCAATAGAAACATGGTCAGTGGAAATTGGATTGGGATGCTGACATTTTGTAGTAAAGGGCAGCATTGCATACCAGGGTGCATGCATACACTATTAGCAGTGTAACGGCATCCTGGGCGATATTAAAATGGTTGACTGTGGTGGATATTTGCCTTGTGGCAGATTGGGCTTCACCTCACATGTGCAAGCACCATGCATGTTCGACATTGCGCTGGGAGATTACTGCCATGGCTAAGCGCTCCCTTGGGAAGTCTGTTTCATGGGCTCCATGTTAAGTGTTCCTTCTCGCCGGCCTAGCAGCATGTTTGTACCTCAGCTGTCGTATCAAGTGACCAGCCAAAATGGAACTTTGGAATATGAATTTAACCATGGCTCGCTAAGAAAGGGAACAAGGGACAACAACACAAGGGTCACACATTGTTCCAACTGCACTGAAGAGTGGACCTGAATCAATGTGCTTACACACTTTCAAGTAATAGGTGTTAAATGACAAACATTTGCCCAGTTGGACCTATGGATGCATTACACATCTAATGGGTACTTGAGCCAATTCTAATGTAAGAAATGCTGGAACATTGACATTTTCCTCATTTTAGCAGATGCTGTTATCCAGAGGGACTTACATTAAGTATAGGGACATTACCCCTGGAGCAACTTCAGGTTTAATGCCTTGCCCAAGGACAAAACAACATTTGTCACAGTCGGGGATTGAACCCACAACCTTCTGACATCAAATATGATTCCTTAACCCCTGAGTGATTTGACTCCCCCGTTGTTACCATAGTTGCACTTTTTTACTTTATCTTATCTTTTGTACCTATCTTTGTTGCATTATTATTATTATTTATTTAACCATACATTAATTAAATGTGTTAAGAAGTTTTACAATTAAGAACCACTTTTTATATGCATGAACACATTGGGGGCAATCTTACAAGTGGAATTAGAAGCAATTTTGGATTAACTGTCCCGCTCCCAGACAGAACAACAAACTTTTACCCATGTTGGGGTATTAGAACCAGGGACCTTTTGAACACCTGTCAGATGCCTTACAACAAGACCACCTTGCCATAGTGATGGGCCATATTATGGTCTAACAGAAGTTAAGTTAAAGTGTGATTTTAGACCATCCTTCTTGCAAAGCCTTGAATGTATCCAAAAAGAACCAAGTTTGTCACGTACGTAAAATTAATAGCATTCATTTGAATACAACCTGTATGTCCGTCCATGAGTAACGTAGTCACTTACTCTGAAAAGTGAATGTTAATGCACCAACCGCCAATGTCAAATTCCTGTTAATAATAATAACTAATAACAAATAATAATAATATATATATATTACAGTAGGTGGCAGTACTGAGCAATTAACTGCTTAACATGTATTTTAAATTGAGTCATCACTGCCACCTGCTGGTATACATGCTACAAAACAATAATAAATTGATGTTCCACTAGTTTACACTAGTGCACTTTTTCTTTCACAAACACACACATTCAGGTTTTAGTTTAATATTCATTATTAACATTTTATGTTTTGTTTTGTTAAATTACATGCAAAGATTAATGTCATAAAAATGTGTGTTATGTTAAACCTTAAACAATATCATTTGGTGCTTATTATTTAAAGAAAAACTGTGCATTCATTACTGTTAGTTGTTATGAATAAGAGCATTTTCGATTTTTTTACTGCAAATGTAATGAATAATATCTTCAGGAAAACATTAACATTAGGTTAATTTACAGATAATAGCATTTTAAGTTCAATCCAGATTATTTTATGTGCATAGTAATAGTAAATATTAGGATATTAGTCTGTTGTATTGCTTAATTTTTTGTCTGAAAAATATACATTAATAAAAAGGGTTTTTAAATGATAGCATTTCCCTCAGTTTGCTGCAAATAATAATTGTTCCCAAATTTGTTCCTAAACTGGTTAAATAACAGTAAAATTATAGAAATAAGTCAATAATCAGCAAAAGTATTATATCAAATTCCTTTCAATATTATTACTATTATTATATTGTTGTCTCTATTATTATTCAACATTTGAATATCCAGTTATTTCCCTTTAATGGGCCCAACATCCACAGAGTAATGGCTCTCTATCATGCCATTTATATTCCCAATAAAACCCATTGTATCAAATACAGGATTACGTCATTATTCTTAAATGATTTAGCATTAGTTTTGTTAATTTGAACTGTATTATGGCTCATTTTATGAATGTAGCTTGTAATATAAAACAATCCAGAATTCATCACCCAAAGCAAATCTTTTGTGAACAGATTATACATATGTTTAGTATGTCTAGCATGCAAATGAAGTAAAATGTAATGGGATACATTTTTAAGATGAGTACTCCATGCGATATTCTAAATACTATTACATAAGCAAATGTACACTTCAGTGCTTTTGTTTTTCTTGTGTTGACATTGCATAAACAGGCTTACAGTGGGTTATGATATGTTGGTCATATTTATAGTTAAAGGGAATAACATTGTCAATATGTTTAGTTCACAGCTTCTGTATTAGACTGCAATGGCAAATGCATATACTGTAAGGATTGTATTTTAGCTCTGTAATGGGAATTATTATTTTAAATTATTATTATAAAAGCTTTCAACAGTTATGATATTATTTTTAATCTTTAGCAGTATTACACTTCAGTAAATGTAATACCAATCAATCTTAAATAGAGAGATTTTATTAGGTCAAAAGCAGTTTTACTACAAGAATAAATATTTAATAATTTTTCTAAAATCATATTCTATAAATCAGTCTAATGTTAATTGGTACTCCCAGGCTAAGGACATCTTATTATCAATAAAATAAAATGCACTGTGCTCCCCAACATAAAAAAATTGCTACTCCCCTCTCCCTCTGTTCCTCTGTATCTGAGAAAAGCTGGAATGGCCTCCTCCTTTGATAAAATACTGACCACAGTAATAATAATAATGACAAAGAAGGCCTACCTGGTACACGGCTGTCTGCTGGTCTCAAAACAGTACATTGGTCAAAAATGAAAAACGTATAATTGTACTTTAGGTTGCTTTACTTTTTTGTTGTTGTGAACCTGTCCACGGTTCCACCCCACTACACAATCCCTGTAAATAGTTGTCTATTTAAATTATTACTTTGGTGTTTTTAAAAGAAACAAACAAAAGAATATCCAAGGGAAGGAGCGGTGCTTAGAGTGAAGAAATACAGTACATGTCTGCAAGTTTAAAACATTATTGTTGGTATTATTGTGGTAACTTATCATTAGTTGCCTTTGGTAGAGTTGTGGTTAGAGCTTTTGCCTGCAGTGTTGAACTACATGGGTACAACACAAAACTCTGCTACGTGATAGTACAATCTCGTTTAGACCGAATTAGAGAGTATTTCTCAAATACATATTTTGATATGGAAAAAACAGATTGGATACATCCTATTAGATTACAGATAATAAAATACAGAGTGGGTACTGTATATATCTGAGAGAGACAAACAAAAAAGTTGATGGTCATGCCACTGCATCCGAGAGCCGACCCTATCGCTTGATAAAAATCTCAGCGCCTACCCACAAAAAAATTGCTTTCCCCCGTTTGTGCATAGTACTGAAGCAAGTAAATATAGATGCTAGATTCCTGACCTCTTTGGTTATATATATACCAATTTGGTTAGTAGATTAAGATGATACCATTCCTTAAAATATATGTGTAGGTTTATTTGTGACACACTACACATTTCATTGTTGCCATGTCTGCAGATTTACTGCCTTAGGCTACTTTGAAAACAATGTCATGAGTACCATAAATGTATTGTAGATGGATGGTGGGGTTTTGGGCTCTTTCTAAGCTGAAAGTGATCTTGGCTGAATGTCGCTGCTACGTAAGTGGTGGTGTTGGTCTGTGTCTGAGAGGGAAGGTGAATCAGCTATTACATGTCATGTTAGAGAGAAAGTGAGTCGAGCAGAGGAATGTGCATTGCGAGCTAAGCACACATGGTGCTCACATCACGACAAAAAAAAATTGTGTACATTTGAGAAATTAGCAAATTCAGGTCACATTATTATACATTTTACTATGGAGAAAAGTATTGGGAAAAAATGTCAACTTTGTTTTGTGTAAACAAATTTAGCTAGTTTTAAGGCATTTTGGGCTGGTTTGCCCGTCACAATTAGTCTAGATATTTTTTGCTGTATCTGGCAACCCTGTCACATGAAGTAGATCAGCCACACATAATAGGTTTCCTACAAAATTATACAACTATAGGAGTATTTATCTGAAGACACATTACTGTAAAAGCAATCAATGTTGAACTTTATATGTGTAGGGTAAAGTGTCTTGAGATAAACACAGGGACATTCCCCTGGAGTAACTTAGGGTAAAGTGCCTTGCCCAAGGACACAACAAAGTTTGGCTCTGTCGGGAACCAAACTGGCAACCTTCTGACTACAAGTCTACTCCCTAACCACTGAGCCATCTTAAACATAACAATTGTAATATTTATGTATTATTTGGTTCTTGAGAAACTTCAGTGTCTATTTTCAACCTTAACATGTGATGAAAATACAACAGGAAACTTACACTCTGGGTCTGATACAATAACATGTATAAACATACCATCACTCTATCAATTACTGTATATATTCTCATCTGAAATCCTCCCGATTAATAATAAACAGTATCATTAGCACAGTGATGGTATGTTGACTTTTAAAACTATTAATGTAGTTCTATCTAGCTAGCTCGCTCGTCTATGCTCTCCCTGAGTGTTAGAGCTGCATGATGAGCAAGACAGTCAAATATTTACTTCAAACGATTAAGGAACATAGACAAATTATAGATATTCATCTTTTATTCCTCTTTAGTAAAATGTTTACCATTAAAAAGTTCACTTGATTATTTTTGTTTATTTTAACAGGTTGATGTTTCATCAATAATATTGATTGTTTACACATCCTGAAAACAAGAATCTATGAAAACCTCTGTAAATTTCTTTGTTTTCCTGTAAGTAATTTTTTGGATGTGTGTAATAAACGCAATGTCTGTTTTGAATGTAAAGTTACTGATGAAGTAAAAAAAGATACATATTAAAAGAAAGTCATCATTTTAGATTTATACTAACTGCAACTACAAGTAAAACTCAATGTAAAAAATTATTGAAAGAAACACTCACTGGCCACTTGATTAGGTACACCTGTTCAACTGCTTGTTAACACAAATATCTAATTACCCGTGGTGCTTTGGCACCACACTATGGACATTATTGACAATGTCACACTCTCCTATGCACTACCCTGATTACTACCTGTGTCATTGTGATTAGTGTCATCAGCTGTAGTGCACTTATCATTAGTTCCCTTATTTATGACACCCAGATCCAGACCAAGGTGTCGACTATTGTTTGTTACTTGCTACTTGTGTGCTACTGTCATTCTACTATTAGCTAAAGTTACGTTTGCTATTTTTCATTACTACTAAAGTACTCAACTCTGCACCTGCTTCCGCCTCACTATCTTTAGCTTCAGCATGACACACATGGCAGCAAGTCAATGCATTTAGCCATGTAGAACATGATCAATACAATCTTCTGAAATACAAACCAAGCATCGGAATGGGGAAGAAAGGTGATTTAAGTGACTTTGAACATGGCATGTTTGTTGATGCCAAACGGGCTGGGTTGAGTATTTCAGAAAAGGCTGATCAGTGTTCCCGTATGGAAATCTAATATATGGCCATATGAGTATATAACTTATATGTCCTTTATCAGCATATATGGCAGAAAAATCATCACATATACAGTGCCTTGCAAAAGTATTCAGCCCCCTTGAACTTTTCGACCTTTTGCCACATTTCAGGCTTCAAACATAAAGGTAGGAAACTGTAATTTTTGGTGAAGAATCAACAACAAGTGGGACACAATCATGAAGTGGAATGAAATTTATTGGATATTTCAAACTTTAAAAAAAATAAACAACTTAAAAATTGCGTGTGCAAAATTATTCAGCCCCCTTAAGTTAATACATTGTAGCGCCACCTTTTGCTGCGATTACAGCTGTAAGTCGCTTGGGGAATGTCTCTATCAGTTTTGCACATCGAGAGACTGACATTTTTGCCCATTCCTCCTTGCAAAACAGCTTGAGCTCAGTGGGGTTGGATGGAGAGCATTTGTGAACAGCAGTTTTCAGTTCTTTCAACAGGTTCTCGATTGGATTCAGGTCTGGACTTTGACTTGGCCATTCTAACACCTGGATATGTTTATTTGTGAACCATTCCATTGTAGATCATGTTTTGGATCATTGTCTTGTTGGAAGACAAATCTCCGTCCCAGTCTCAGGTCTTTTGCAGACTCCATCAGGTATTCTTCCAGAATGGTCCTGTATTTGGCTCCATCCATCTTCCCATCAATTTTAGCCATCTTCCCTGTCCCTGCTGAAGAGAAGCAGGCCCAAACCATGATGCTGCCACCACCATGTTTGACAGTGGGGATGGTGTGTTCAGGGTGATGAGCTGTGTTGCTTTTACGCCAAAACTTAACGTTTTGCATTGTTGCCAAAAAGTTTAATTTTGGTTTCATCTGACCAGAGCACCTTCTTCCACATGTTTGGTGTGTCTCCCAGGTGGCTTGTGGCAAACTTTAAACAAAACTTTTTATGGATATCTTTCAGAAATGGCTTTCTTCTTGCCACTCTTCCATCAAGGCCAGATTTGTGCAGTATAAGACTGATTGTTGTCTTATGGACATACTTGCCCACCTCAGCTGTAGATCTCTGCAGTTCATCCAGAGTGATCATGGGCCTCTTTGCTGCATCTCTAATCAGTCTTCTCCTTGTATGAGTTGAAAGTTTAGAGGGACGGCCGGGTCTTGGTAGATTTGCAGTGGTCTGATACTCCTTCCATTTCAATATTATCGCTTGCACAGTGCTCCTTGGGATGTTTAAAGCTTGGGAAATCTTTCTGTATCCAAATCCGGCTTTAAAATTCTCCACAACAGTATCTCGGACCTGCCTGGTGTGTTCCTTGTTCTTCATGATGCTCTCTGTGCTTTCAACGGACCTCTGAGACTATCACAGGGCAGGTGCTTTTGTACGGAGACTTGATTACACACAGGTGGATTCTATTTATCATCATTAGTCATTTAGGTCAACATTGGATCATTCAGAGATCCTCACTGAACTTCTGGAGAGTGTTTGCTGCACTAAAAGTAAAGGGGCTGAATAATTTTGCTCCCCCAATTTGTCAGTTTTTTATTTGTTAAAAAAGTTTGAAATATCCAATAAATTTCGTTCCACTTCATGATTGTGTCCCACTTGTTGTTGCTTCTTCACAAAAACATACAGTTTTATATCTTTATGTTTGAAGCCTGAAATGTGGCAAAAGGTCGAAATGTTCAAGGGGGCCGAATACATTCGCAATGCACTGTATATACATATATGTCAAAATATTTAAAAAATTGCAGTTTCTACAAATGTGACATACATTTTCACATTTGACATCCATATCTGCATTTGCCTATGGTTTACAGAGTGTATAAGTGATGTAATGTGTAATATCTGTCAATGTACAGAGATTATGGAAATAAATAATACAGAAATACTGCTACATTTATTCTTGCCTTACCAGAAATATTGAGTGTACATGGTACAGTTCATAATGTCTGTTGGGTGGCAGAGTTATAGGCAAGTGAAAATGAACACAATATGCGTTCTCATCGCCTGTTAATGCACACTGGACGTTTTCTGTGAAATTATGCACGTTTTCAATGTGTGTTTATTGAAATAACCGACAAAAATATCACTTGAAAATGACATACTCGTTGCAGACGCCATAATAGAGAAACGTCCATTTTGGTCCAAAACCTTTGAATGAGACAAATGAGGGCAAGCATTCCATTTTCTTCTCATTAGACATGCGTTAGCACTGATGCACGGCTCGCAGGACACATCTATCCTCCCTGAGTTTGATAGTTTTGAAATAATGCAAATATCTCATGTTGTTAAAATGTAGGCTATGTATTCTTCCATTTCTCTATGCCCAAATCCGCATATGCATTCCTATTTACGTGTGGGATCTCTTTCCTTTTTTGTTTGTTGTGTAGACACATTAGTGAAATAGGGATTAAAACAGATAATACATTATTAACTTGTGTTCTAAAACAGAAAAGGGGAAAATATTGTAAATGTAACTAATTGTCTTGTTTTAAATGTAACTAATAACTAATTACTTGAATTGGGAAACTAACACATTACTTATTATAACAAACACGTAGTCGGACTACTGTAACGCGTTTCTTAACGCATTATCCAGACTCTAATGTTGCTCTACTGAGATTTTCATGCACAACCATCTCTCAGAGAAAATATCCAGTGAGCGGCAGTTCTTTATCCGAAAAATGCCTTGATGGCAGAGGTCTGAGGAGAATGACCAGACTGGTTCGAGCTGAAAGACAACAGTAACACAGACGAGTATCTTTGAACGCAGAACCTTTGAAAGTCGAACCTTGAAGCAGATGGGCTACAGCAGCAGAAAAACACATCAGGTGCCACTCCTGTCAGCTACATGTAAGAACAGGAAACTGAAACTACAATTTGTACGGGCACACCACAATTGTACAATAGAAGAATGGAAAAATATTGCCTGTTCTGATGTCTCAATTTCTGATGTGACATTCAGATGGTAGGCACATAATTGGTCATAAACAACATAAAAGCATGGATCCATTCTGCCTTGTATCAATGGTTCAGGCTGGTGGTGGTGGTGTAATGTTGTGAGGGATATTTTCTTGGAACACTTTGGCCACTTTAGTATAAATTGAGCATTGTTTAAATGCCACTGCCTGCCTGACTATTGTTGCTGACCATTTCCATCCTTTTATGACCACGGTGTACCCATTTTCAAATGGTTATTTCCAGCAGGATAACAAGCCATGTCACAAAGTTCACATCATATCAAACTGTTTTCTTAAATAGAACAATAACAGTCACCAGATCTAAATCCAATCGAGCACATTTGAAGGTGGGGAACCAGGAGATTCACACTCCTCAAAGGCTCACATCATTTTAAGACAAGACAATGATTATCTAGCCTCTCAGTCAAGATTTAGTTAATTAATTAATGCAAGTTGGAAAGCAATGGATTGACATTGACTATATATTGAATTTAAGGTGTTGATAAGTTGTGTAAACTTGGGGTCTATCTGAAATGATGAGAGGATTTAGAAAGATCCCATCTGGGGCTATGCAAATGTAAATGCAATTGGTCAGAAATACCTCGAGAAATGTGCGTTGCGGGGAAATTCTTCATGTGTAGGTCAATGGGCTAACCCAAAATGTCAAAAAATTTATGGTCAAATATGTACTATTGTGTTAAAATTTTATTGACAAAAAATGCATTAGAACACATTCATCTCAAAGACGAGTTCGTTCAGAATCACTTACATATAGCAGGTCGACTGACTCAATTTCCTTCTCATACTTTTCCTTAGCGTCACAGTGCGTTTCCCTGTTGATGCCTGGCGTACATGGATTTCAATGGGGCTGCTTTTAATATTTTTTTCAGTGCTTCGAAACTAGACGGTCATTGGATAAACGCTGCGATTATGTCACACCCACAAACGCTCAGTGTCTCTGGGGGTGAATGGAAGAGTAGGTTGTCCTGGACTCCGGGCTTCTGCATGATGATTGGAGGATCTGTCGAAAGACTGCATCTCCTTCTGATTGACAGCAATTTTGTACTATAAAAAGCCACCAAAGCTATTCGAGCTCAGTCCCATCACATCATTTTGCAAGCATAGTCGAAAGACAAATTGCTGCTACCTATTTTTTGGTATTTGCATCATACATTTCATACATATATATACACCACATTCCTTGTGTCAGTTTAACCTAATTCCCACATTTCCTCCTTCAAGTTTAATATTGTTTCGTTAGATCGTTCATTCATTCATTCACTCATTTATGCAGTAGGCTAGGCTAGTGTCATAAGGGTGAACTAGCCAGCTAGTTTTTCAAATTTGGAAAGTTTGCTCTTCTTAGAATTAGTAAATCTGGAGAAAATTGATGACATGAGACAAGTGTTTCCAGAAGAGGACTTCCAAAGTGTCCTGAAAAGTTATGGCCATCACTTGATACAGGGAGCTGAGGTCTGAACTTCTAAGTCCTGTATTCAGATCAGGACTTGCAGAGAACCAGGAGAAAGCTGTGGGCTTAGAAGTAAAAACATGTGTTCCTCAAAGAAATGGAGTTGGACAGTGCAATGACTCAGCTTTACAAACTGTTCTCATTAGTGGCAACAATTGGAGCTACATCTGCAGGTGTAGAAAGGAGCTTCTCCTGTTTAAAGCAGCTCAAGTCCTACACCTGTAACACAATGGGCCAAGGCAGTTTTAGCAGCCTAGCTATGCAGGCCTTTGAGAGGACACTGGTCAAGTCACTGGAAAAGATGCCTAGTTGGTACAACAGGGTCCCAAAGCATTTTCTTGAAAAGCAGCCGCCGCTGGTCTCCAGAAAGTATAAACACAGACCAAGTACAGCTGGCTTCAGCAAATACTGACACAGTCCCTGTACAGCTGGCTTCAGCAATTACTGACACAGACCCAATACAGCCATGTTCAGCAAGTACTAGAGACCCAGGTAAAACACAGGCAGCCACAGCCAGTATAGTACAACCAGAGGCAGCATGCTGAAAATGAACAGGCTGTAGGAGGAACCAAAGTTAATCACACAGCAGTACAGGTTTAATTTTACTATTTGGAGACATTATACTGTAGCTGCAGCCATAGCCTACAGGCGTATGGTTACATACTTATCTTAAGTGTCTATAGAAAATATTCAATTCAATGAATAATGTTTATTAACACCTCATTCTGTTCTGTATAGGTTTACCTATTCTTAGACTGACGGATGGAGTAAACTGTTGTAAAGGAGGGAAGATTGTAGTGGCAGCACTGGGATGTCAGGTGTGACTGTGGCAAATGGCTTACAAAGCTCACGGGTCAGGTAGGAGGCCCCTTAGCAGGATATTGCTTAAGGTCCCAGGGAGGTCAGGACCGGCTCTGAACTTGGCCTCCCGAAAGATCATGGATCATGTCTCCTCAAGCTGTAGATGTCATTGTTGTAATGATGTCAATAGTGCCATCTAGAGTTGGAACACAGAATACTTTTTGCACTGTGCAATTGAACGAAAACTGAGTAAACATGAAAGACAAAAAAAGTTAAGCAATCATTGCCAGGTTGCTTACAAGAAATGCATTAGAATGTGATGTATTGTTGTGGTGTATTTTTGTGGTGTATTTTTGTGGTGTTTTTTGTGATGTATTTTTGTGGTGTATTTTTGTGGTGTATTTTTGTGGTGTATTTTTGTGGTGTATTTTTGTGGTGTATTTTTGTGGTGTATTTTTGTGGTGTATTTTTGTGGTGTATTTTTGTGATGTATTTTTGTGGTCTTGTTAAACAAATACTTAACATTGTTTGTCAAATCCATGAACAGTGTTTTGTTGTAACAGTGTGGAGTAAGACAGAAGGCAAATGTATTTATATTTTTGTTACATATACATATATATATATATATATATACACATATATACATATCATGTATCAAAATACACAACTTTTAAAAAGCAAACATTTGGAATCCAGCCCACATTATTTAAAATACAATTTGTTTGCTTAGTCCCATGCCTCATATAAACAGCTCATCAGATATTTAAGATATGCATGCAGGGGCCCTTACACTCCAGATCTGAGACACTGTTACAGTTCAGGGCACATAAGCAATGGACAGATTGACCCTGACTATTGAACCAGTGAGGCAAGGGTGATGATCCTGTCAGCATTTGTACTGTGGCCCCAGGAGGGCCAGAATCTGTACTTCCTCCTCTCTCCTCATGTTCCTCATGTTCCACCTGGATATCTGTTTCCGGGCCAGCATCCTGAGTGGGCTCTGCTCATGTTCCGGATATTAAATTACTAATTAAATATTTGCTTGGGCTTCAGGGTCTGCTAAGTCCTGCTAAGAAGACTTCACTTAGGCCCTACAATGTCTCAGAGAGACAGCAGGCTTGTGTCACATTTCCAGGTCAGTTTTTCCTATTTAGAGCAGAAGCACTACAGTAGAGAATGAGTCAGCTTGCATTAGCGTCAAACTTGCACGCTTTTCTGGCTGAGATTTTCTAAACCAAGTGTTCTGAAAGGTTAAACATGCATGTTATTGTGACATTATGCATCAAAAGGGAAGGAATTTGTAACAAAAAAAATTCCCTGCATCAGGGAAACATTCTGTCACTAGCACAAGTGACTATTGAAAATAATTCTGGTTCGGTAAAACACACTTGGATCTTTAAAATAAATGTAAATTAAACTTGAACTTGACCCTTACACTGCTTTCTCAATGAAGTTGCTAAAGCCTGCTTACAGTGATTAGTTTCAGTTTGGCTCTAATTCTCTACAAGTAGTCAGACAAGGTGAGGACACAGTCAGGGCTGGCGCGAGACATAAGTGAAACCTGTTTGCCTGGCAACATTATAATGCGACCGCAACACAAACTCTGATTTGTCAGTTCAAAATAATAGCGCTCGTAATTAATTGAAATAATAAATGTTAATTCAATGCATAGACGGGTAGTGGGTCCATGTTCATGTGTTGCTAAAATTAGTCTATTCTTGGATTAAATAGACTGTAGGAATGTATTTCAAATGTAATTGTGTTTTCACATGTGACACTGACAATAAATTCAATCAAATTTTGTGGACAACGTATTTGTCAATGTTGTTTTAATGAAGTTATAAAAAATATGTTAAATGCTTTTTTTCCTATCACATATTCCTATTGTTCATTTATACACAATACAATTGCATTTGGTTACAATTCACTAGCTTTATAATGAGTTAACAATAGTTATTGCAATGAATTAAACCGAGCGCTATTATTTTGAAGGGACATATCAGAGTTTGTGTTGTGGGCACAATATAATGTTGCCAGGCAAACAGTTTTCGCTTATGTCTCGGGCCGGCCCTGGACACAGTCAACCATGAGGATTATCTCTTTCTCATGAAATCTCTGACCATGGGCACAAATGGAATAGGGGACAAAGAGATTCAGCCAAGGCTGCTTTAAAAAGAGAGCCACTTTGCTTATGCCACTTTTCCATTGACAACATCTAAAGTGAACTGTACTGCACATTCCAGCACGGACTGGACGAGGATTGGAGCATTTCAAGCGTTTGTGAATGACACCGGGTGAGAGAGAGAATTTGCGCTACTATACTCGTATAGAGCGAGGAAAGCAAATGTACACCTCAACAATTTAAAGAAAATATTAATAAAAATAATAGGCAAGAACAACAATGGCAGGCTACTTTAAGAGGAGCACTGCCAGAGACCTACAAAATTACCTCCAGTGGGCTAATGGTGTGCATAACCAAACTGTCAGAAACAGACTCCATGAGGGTGGCATGAGGGCCAGACATCCTCTAATGGGACCTGTGCTCACAGCCTAGCACCATGCAGCTTGATTGGCATTTGTAAGAGAACAACAGAATTGGCCGGTCCACCCAGACTGCCCAGACCTCCACGTGCTAGCCAATGGTATCCTGACTGCTTTTAGGTACCGGGATGAAATTCTCAGACCCATCGTCAGACCTTACACGGGTGCAGTGGGCACTATGTTCCTCTTGGTGCAGGACAATGCCCATCCTCCTGTGGCCAGAGTGTGCAGGCAGTTCCTGGTTGATGAAGGCATTCATACCATTGACTGGCCCTCACGTTCCCCAGACCTGAATCCAATTGAGAACCTCTGTGACATTTATGTATTGGTGCATCCGATGCCACCAAGTAGTGGCGCAGACTGTCCAGCAGCTCAATGATGCCCTCCAGGTCTGGGAGGAGATCCCAGAGGACACCATCCGTGTCATTAGGAGCAAGCCCAGACATTGTTGAGAGTGCGGGAGTGCATAGAGGCACATGGGGGCCATACACACTACTGAGTCACATTGAGTTGCCATGACCAAATTCAAGCAAGTTGGAACAGCCTGTGATTTCAATTGTTTACTTTGATTTTCAATGTGCAATTGAATCCAGCCCTCAATCAATTAGTGATTTGTTTCCATTGACCATTGTTATGTAATTTTGTTCCCAACAAACTGCACAATGTGCAGTAAAGACTGAGTCAGTGTACTGGGGAAGGGATAGAACAAACAGGCCGATAGATTTGTGAAGTGATTTCATGCTCCTTTAGTATTCTTAAAACGCAGAAATACAGTTGTTTATTTTAAAACATGGTGTGGCTGCTTTATTTTGTAGTTTATTTTGATACACCTTAAATTATGGTATTTGGTATCTTATTTTAAAAAACAGTTTGCTGTATCTTTGACCATCCCTTAGTACCAAGCATTAGTTGCTAGCATGTATGGTTCACAAGATAAACGGTCAAACTTGAAGGATTTAATGTATCAAAATACCAAAAGCCTATGCACAGCCTGGTACGTGCAGGTAGGCAGCAGAAACGATAAACTATGAATGAAAGAAAAATCACTGTACCGCCCACTGTTGACTTTACTTCATTTATTTAAGCGAACAACGCGTTTCGCATTTATTCGCTTAAATAAATTAAGTAAAGTCAACAGTGTGCGGTAGAGTGATTTTTCTTTAATTCATTGAAGGATTTAATGTTTCGTTGATCGAGATCCGATGTGTAATATGAGTTTTCCCTTAATTGTTTTGACCAGAGTATTTCAGTTTAATAGGGGTGTAAAATTCTGCTGTTGAGAAGGCTACTTACTCTTTCAGAGACCTGCTTATAAATTTGTAAAAACTATTTCTTGTTATTTAAAAAATATGAAAAAAGCATATCATATAAGTTTTGTTACACACAAAATAACTGCCTACAATTCATGATAGTTATCATGACGGACCTGTAATTTCCACATTTTCTGTTAAAATGGGAAAATAAGATATAAAAAGATTAATATCATTATACTATACCCCTTGCTATTTTTTTGTAATGATGGTATAGTAAGTGTATATACTGTAAGGGAAATTTTATTCAGAATCCTTAAGGATTAAGGATTAAGGTTGAATTTCTCAGTTCATAACCACACCCACCATCCTGCTTCTTCCTGGACGAGTACTAGGTATTTTTTTTCCTCCAATATAGACTGGTATGTTCTGTTCTCCAGTGGGCTGGGCATAGATGGGGATGTGATCCATAACATGATATGTGCGGTTTGGTTGCGTGTTGGAAAAGGTGCATTAGATTGAACATGACATACAAATAAATACACTTTAGTTGATTGGAAATTTAAATGGATTAAAGCATTAGTTGCTGGATATTGCATACTCTTTACAAATAATACTTTGTGTTGCTTTATTTGTACTAAAAGCCTATTGAGACACCTGGGCTTTCTCCCAGAAATCAATTTCTTCTAACTTTCCATTTATGATTAGATCTGGATTGGATTATCTGGATTCAAAAGGTATGTAGGTTTTATTGGTCCTACAAGACCATATATTAAAAAATATAACTACAATGCTCTCGTTCACTAGTACTGTGGCAGTTCAACGGGCCCCGGTGGCAGGGTGTCTGGGAGCCCTGTCACAGGCAGGGTGTCTGGGAGCCCTGTCACAGGCAGGGTGTCTGGGAGCCCTGTCACAGGCAGGGTGTCTGGGAGCCCTGTCACAGGCAGGGTGTCTGGGAGCCCTGTCACAGGCAGGGTGTCTGGGAGCCCTGTCACAGGCAGGGTGTCTGGGAG
>JACXGM010002087.1:35000-49243 GCA_016801145.1 Umbra pygmaea | reverse complement strand
TTTTCGAATGCAATTGTGTTTTCACATGAGACACTGAAAATATATTCAATCAATTTCTGTGTACATGCATTTGTTACTGTTTTCAATGAAACATTGTAATTGATAACATGTTAAATGTTTTTTTTGCAATCATATACTCTTGTTTCTTTACACATAATACAATTGCATTTGGTTACAATTCACTAGCTTTGTAATGACTAAACAATGATTATTGAAATGAATTAAAACAAGCGCTATTATTCTGAAAGGACAAATCAGAGTTTGTGTTGCCTAAGTAAGATAGTCTTGCCAGGCGAACATGTTTGGCCCCTGCTAGAACCATTCCTGAACCAATGGGCCGCTGATCTACATGCTAAATGGGCTGTATCTGTCAGAAAAAAAACCTAGCCTATATATGATATTTTTGACCAAAATGTTTTGGGCCAGCAGCCCAGTGTCAATAAAAAAAAAAATGGGCCGCCGATCTAGGCCTTATCGACTGGTTCATGGGCCGGACAAAAAAATAAAATAAAAAATGTAAATATATATATATATTTTTTTAGTTGGCAATTGGGTCGGCCCAAAATTCGCGTCGGCCCACCGGGAAAGTGCCCGGTATGCCAGATGGCCAGTCTGCCCCTGCCTACTATACATACACCTTTGCATTCATGCAGTTAAATCAATTGAAAACATTTGTAGAATGTACCTTTTCACACCTTCCAAGCTTTGGATATAGATTGGGCATCCAATAAAACTTATGTCACAGTTATATTGTTAGGGGCAATGAAGAGCTAGATTTACTAATGAAAGGGAAGTCCCTACTTAAGACCAAATTGAACAGGTAAAAGGAGTTCACATCTTACCGGGTTACCATGGTTGATATTTTCTTTACTCTTTCTAATTGTTATATAGGTTACTGTTGAGATATGAACTGCCTTTACCTGATCAATTTGGTCTTAAGTAGGGACTTCCCAAAACTTATGAACTCAGAGTTACTCAGAGAAGTACTTTTACTCAAGTAAATGTTCACCTCTGCTGGTTATACATTCTAAGTTTTGTTTTTACTATTATGTCAGTTGAACTATGTTGTTGTGTAGCTAAACATTATCTTGTTTGTGATCATTTTGAATGTTGTGTATTGCAAATTATTTCTAAATGAGTTCCAGATCAGCTTTCATCTCAAATATGAAATTGAGTTCCTTTCACCAAGGATATTTGGGAGTATTATATTTTTAACCTTTTTTGTTCGAAATGACAGTTCCACAATCAGGTAATTTTACCCCCTATTATTTTCCCACTGGGCACCCAGCCCATTTCTGAGGATAGCTAGGCTTGGACCAAGGGAACATATGGCTCTGATTTGAATATAGCTATTTAAACAACTGTTCATTTGGGCATTGCAAAGTAGTTATTATTGCATAATAAAAAAATCTACAATTTAATAAACAGGCAATTACTATTTTGCAAGTACTCATATTTTAATCTACAATGATCTTTTCAATTGGTTTGAAATTAAATGTTTTTTTTTAAATGGGGTCATCTATAGTACAATTTGAGTATGTGTTAGCAAAATATATACTTGTTTTTGCCAATTTTATACATTTACCAGCCTTCAACAGGTATAAATCTTTAAGGTTTCATCCTGTAAAATGTCACATCACTTGCATGGCCAACTGTGTTTGTGTAATGACTATTGCAAGTGGTGATGCAGATATGATGTAGTCCCAAGGCCACTAGGTGGCAGTAGCTGCATGTCATTTACACAAGGCTTGAATACAAAAAAAGCAAGCATTTCCAATACAAAAGCAACCATTTGTTGATCCCATTCCCAATTTTTACTCTAAAAGCAGGCTATATCTTTTGCTGGCATTTCATAGGACCCCATGTTCATAGAAATAGACTGCGGTTTTTGACTGTTGGAATATGATTTTGTATTACACAGTTATTGGTAATGTACCTGCCATTGTTCTGGTACACATTTATGCAGCACACACAAACTGCATTTATATAGAAATAAGGTACATACTACCAGGTGAACTTTAATTGAGGCGGATGGGCTCATATTAATGAATGGACTGGAGTAAATGGAATGGAGTTAAATACAAGAAATTACTCTCCAGACAATAATATGAGACCATGCTCCTCAATAACAATTCACCGGCCTACACTGAACAATTAAATATGCAAATAAGCACTCTGTCCACACCTGACATAAGGAGAAGGAGAATCACATCAGCCAACACCTTTCACAATGATTTGTAAGTACAAACAAAGATTGTTATAATTTAATGCTCAGTCTATATATATTCTGTTGCTTCCTTTCTCTGTCTTTCTCTTGCTCCCCTTCTCTCGTATACACACAGACAGCAAGGAACTTTGTATGTGTAAAAACCACTGGTAACAGCATCCAGATGGTTGGAGTAACAAGGCCTTCCAGAGCTGAAGACACACACACACACAGCACATAGCCTGGTAGGACTCGGCAGAGCTTAACAAACAGTGGGCAATCAGAACCTCATCAGATCTAGTGAAGACCTGCCAAGTTCAAATAGGCCCAGAGAAAGGAAGAAGCCACAGTCTGTGCTGAGCTCTTCAGACTGCCCACCAAGGACAAATAAAGCACAGGCTTTACAACACAAATATATTTGTCTGACCTGCCTCAATCTGGGATAGACTCCATATCAAATATACAGCTTGGAAAAAGGTTGAGTGGGAAAAAGACATGTTTATGTTTCATACTGTTTAGTTCTGTGTGAGCTATTTACTTTGTGGATGTCTTTATCGTATGATATTATATGCTACTAGTGCTTTTTACTGGATTAGGTAATGCGTGGATGTTTTTCCAAATTTCCAAATCAAGAGGCTCCTGGATCTAAGCAATACCACTGGTCAACCTTGGAGTAGAAAATGTAGTTGGGATTGAAATCCAAAATTTTGACAATGGCATTATATGAATCAGTGTCCAGATATGGTTATAATATGCTGGTCCATACAGTTTTAGTAAAGTAAGGTTCTGTACTCTCTAAAAACAAAAGGTTCTAAATAGCACTAAAAGTGGTTCATGGCTTGTAATCATAGGGGAACCACTTTAAGTGCTATATAGCACATATCTTTAAAGATGGTGCCTTGTAGAACCATAAGAGGTGCTTATAGCACCTTAAGCACCTCATAGAACTGCAGGTGAACTGCTGAAGAACCGCTGGAGAAGCTATATAGCACCTTAACTATTTAAAGAACCTGTTAAGCCTAGTTTGGTTCTTCAGCGGTTCTTCAGCGGTTCTTTGGGGTGGTTAAGGTGTTATATTGAACCTCTTATGGTTCTACATAGCACCATTTTTAAAGATAGGTGCTATATAGGACTTAAATTGGTTCCCCTATGATTACAAGCAATGAAGCACTTTTAGTGCTATTTAGAACCTTTTGTTTTTAGAGTGTATATTGGTATATTGGTATAATGGATAGGTATATTGACTTATACAGCAAGAAAACTATATCTGAACTCCCCATTTTAATGCATGAGAGGAGAGCATCTTTGCTTTGCTTACATTCAGTGTTTCTGTACTACACATGCTAACCATTGCAATCAAAGGGCTGAACCTTTCCTCTGTGTTCCATGAAAGATATGGGAAGCATTCGTTCTCGTTTACATCTCAGTTTTTCTGGAATAGAATTACATTCTGACCTATACTTCGTCTGTTGTGGAACATACACTCTGGTTCTATAATTATCAACATACTTCTTCTCCCTCTCACGTCCCAATCATTTCTCCCATGTCTTCTCTGCCACTTTACCATTCTTCACCTCTACTATCTGTAACGTTTCCCCTTTGTTATACATTGAGTCTAGCTTACGACTGTGAGCTCCTGTAAGCCACTCAACACTGACTATGCAAGGCATCTAACCATTCACATGCATTCAGCCATGGAATTGGCTTATATAGTGGGAGGCTGCAATGTGAGATTAAAGCTATAGATCGGGCTATTCAACTCTGGACCTTGAAGCCAGATCCAATCCACTTTTTCATTGCAACCCTCTAACCTGAGACTTATTTAGACCTGGGACACCTATCTAGACCTGGGACACCAGGTGAGTTCAATTAATGTTGAGGTAGAACAGAAAACCAGCAGGCTCCGGACCCCGTAGGGTTAGAGTTGAAGACCCCTGCTATAGATAATTAGTGGACAACGTTTCCCATCATTCCCTTCTGTAATGCAATAATGCCTGAAAGCTCTTGCGTTGAAATGCTACATGGATATCAGTCTGGCAGTCTGAGTAATCACATGCTTTAGGACAGGGGCATTTGAGGTAAATTAATTTGAATGTTATTGGATCCACCTTTAACCAATCAAACCAACAAGCGCACCTTTAACCAATCAAATCAACTAACGTTTGTTTTATGTATTTTCATGTGCTTCTCATACACTTCATAACGTAAAACAAACCCAAAGTTCATCAAATGGTGCCGATTGAACCGGGAAAAAGCACTTCGGTCCAAATTGTAAACTTATTGAATACTGCCAGACTGGTATCCATTTTAATCCATTTCAAACCGGTTTCAGGCCGCATTGCATGGCTACTCTGCATCTGGGATAACTTTACACTGTGTATAATACCTGTGTCAGATGGCTCAGTGGTGAGCGTGTAACACTTCTAGTCAGAAGGTTGGCAGTTCAATTCCCGAGAGGATGTTACTGTACTTAATGTAAGTCACTCTGACTAATGACTAAAATATAAATGTGTACATTCAAGCAAACCAACACACATAAAGAGTAAACACACTTACCAAGGTATTGTCCTTTTCCCTCTCGAAAGGGGGGCCCCACGGGGCCCTTCATCATTGGCTGCATGTATTTCATTTGGGGCATGGGGGGGTAGCCTCCCCCCAAGACGCCGCTCCCCAGCAGCAGCAGCACAAATGTGGGGGCCAACAGCACGGTCGTCATCCTGTCGGGCTCCAGTCTTTGCCGCTACACACTGGAGTGGATGAGAAGAGTTGACAGTTAGTCCCTTATCTATGAGAGCGAGGTAGCGGAGGGACCAAGGTTTGCTAGTCGACTGGCAAAACAGGTTTACAATGACTTTTCATCATGCAGCTGAGAAAACGTACACAGTATACACAGAGTCAGACCGGGCCTGAAATGCAGCCCATACTTTGAAATGCAGACCGGCCCACAACCCGTGTTTGGTTCCCAAATACAAATGAACACACCTGAACTATGTGAAACAAAACTATGATGCAGTGCTATCATCGGCTGCTCACAAAATGAGATCTAATACAGTCGAATGCAAAAGTTTAGGCACCCATGACAATTTCCACGATTTTAATTTAAAGAATTCGGTGTTTGGATCAGCAATTTCATTTTGATCTATCAAATAACTGAAGGACACAGTAATATTTTGGTAGTGAAATGAGGTTCATTGTATTAACAGAAAATTTGCAATATGCATCAAAACAATATTACAGAGTTTTATTTAGTAAGAGTTTGTATTAAGCAATAAACTAAAAAATATTATTAAAGTCTGGCCGAAGTTTCCGCCCCTTCTATTCAAACTCTTTGATTGTAAACAATGGAGGCGGCTGGTCTTTCACTGAAGGGAAGCTCATTTTTTGCCTACATCATAGAAATTGTCCATTTATCTATATGTAAATTCTGCCCTACGTTCCTTTTCAAGAAAATGCTCTGTGACCCTGTCATAACAACTAGGCGTCTTTTCCATTGAATTGACCAGTGTCCTCTCAATGGCCAGCAGAGCTAGGCTGCTTAAACGGCCTTGGCCTATTGTGTTACGGGTGTAGTACGTGAGCTGCTTTCAACAGGAGAAGCTCCTTTCTACACCTGAAGATGTTGCTCCAATTGCTGCCACTAATGAGAACAGTTTGTAAAGCTGAGGCATTGCGCTGATGCAATTTGCATCAAAACAAAATTAGACAGGTGCATACATTTTATGTTTCGTGGCATTTGTTATATGTATTTAGTTTTATATATACTGTGTTTTGTTTTATTCGCCGACCTCTTATCATTTTGTCAAGGGTGCCTAAACTTTTGCATACGACTGTATATATACTGTATATATAATTACAAGCTACAGCTAGTCTTCTGTTCCACATTACAAACCTAATCTTAGTTGGATAAAAGTAATACCAAATGTATAAACTCTCAATTGAAAACAATGTCATTTGGATATTAGAATATTTTAAACATTGAAAAGGTTGCTGCTTGAACCGGATGTCTCTGGTAGCTACTGCCGCATCTCCGGGCTGCTGGCTGTCTCCCTCACATAGCTTAGGTCGTTGTCTAACTAAAAACTTATTTTACATTTAGCAGCATTAGCTTGGAGTGCTCATTGCTTCTTTTCTCTTATTTTTTACATGCCCCACTTTTGTCCTTGTCTTATTCGTCTCCTTTTCTTTAGAGAAGAAACCGTAATAACTTAGAAAGAGCTCAATGTGCCTCGATTGCACGAGACTCAATGGTAAAAACTCAGCATTGTTTCACTTCGTTCCCACTCCAGTAAATTCACAGAACCTGGAAGACTAGGACATAGTAACTAATCAAGATCTGTTAAATTGAAAATAATCTTCTGATGCCAGCATACAACAAGCACGCGCACAAGCACTCCCACAAGGGAGACACTTGGGGGCGAATCAAGCCGGGCTAGGCAAATTTCCGGATAGTTCGGCTGCTACTATACAGTATGTGCCTATGAGTTCCAGCCGTGGAGGGCAAGTGCACTTTTTTTGCATGGTACCACGGCCAAGAAAGCCGTTACTTAGACAGGCCGTTTGTGAAATCCCCCGATTTTCCCAATGGCCAGTCCGACCATGGATATGTGTGTATTTGTATGTGTTCATGCTTGTGTGCTTAGGTTTGTGGGTGAGAGCGTGTTGTTTGACCGACCCAGATGCCATAGGTCTGGCCTAGCATGTTCTTCACTGGTAGTTTTTTTGCCATGTCAGACTGTGACAGCTGCTTGGACCTGTTTGCTTTAGTTTACTGAAGGAGGTAATGAGTACTTCTTCCTCAAACCATCAGCAGTATTTACACAAGCCTGATCAGGGGCAAGAGGGGGAAACCTCCCCTGGATAAGTGTATGTAATGCGAATAAATCAATCTAGTGGAAATGTTCTCGATTATTCTCCTTTAATCTCCTATTGCTTGTGCTGATGATTTGCAGAACACATGTTATGATTAGATATTAAAAGGCACATCTGTTGCTGGGATCCACTGATTCTACCCCTCCCTGAAACAGGAAACAGAGATCACTTACACACCACAAAGAAAGTAACAAGTGACAGTGAGTGAACTGGGACTCCTATTTTCTATCAGCCATTACATATCCTACTTTTATCTCTGCATGTCTCTGGCCTCTAGTAGTTAATTTCAAACATACATACATATCTTTTCTCATTTTTACTTTTCAAGCTGGTAAACGTTGGAGTTGGTACTGTCATGGCTAGGAGGTCTGAAGTCCAGAGTTTGGTGGTTGGACTTATGTTACTGTACTTTTTAACTTATTATTTCTGGATGACTATCGCTTTGTGTTGGGCAAAGGAGACAAATTGTCACATACGTCAATTCGTCGTCATTACGTCTTGGACGCTAAGCTGTTCTGAACAGCTTAGCTCTTGTTTGGCAGACCCTAAACCTATAGTGTTCCATATTTTGATCATTATATTTTCTGAGAAGCAGTGTTTAATTCATGAAGGGGATTTACCAGGTTTTAAGGTGCGGGTGCTAAGTACTTCAAAAGCCCCCCCCCCCCCCCCCCTTAGTGTGTGGTGAATTGGTATCTGGGTCTGTTTAGCAGCTCAACGTTTTTCCCTGTGGTTGTTATGTGCTGGTGAGCACATATTTTGGCGGTTGACTTCTTATTTTACAGCTGTTAGGCTGTGTTTCTCAGTCTTCGGCAAGCTTCTTGCAATTAGTCACGTCTGGTGTGTGTGTGTGTGTGCGTATGTGGGGGGGGGAATGGTCGGGGGTGGAGAGTCTGTGTCAGCACCCACCAAAACATACTTCCCCTCACTACTCACACTGGATGCAAGTGGAGCCCAATCCGGAAAAACATGTGGGGGGTTAAAAAAGAGAAAGTCAAGATGGAAGAGGGGAAATATACCGAAAGAGGAACAGAGGTAGAAATGAAAGACAAAGATGAATTTTTAGATTTTTTTTTCCAAAAGTGTTCGTTGACTGTTACCATAGGAGAACACTTATGGGTCAGCCAAGTAGAACCCTTTTCGGTTCCATGTAGAATCCACAGTGGAAAGGGTTCTGTAACAAAGAAAATTAAAAAAAAAATAGTGCGCACTGGAACCAAAAAGGTCTCTACTATTGTGACAGCTGAAGAACCCTATTTGTATATATACTTCTAAAGCAAGAAAATAGTAATATGCAGCACAGAAATAGACTGTGGTGTTGTTTAGAGGATAATTTAGACCTGGTTTAGCCACAGATGATGCATTTATTTTCATCTTACTGTTCATTGATGAATACAATGCATACAGAAAGGATTCACAGCGCTTCACTTTTTCCAAATTTTGTTAAGTTACACCCTTATTCCGAAATGGATGAAATTCATTATTTCTCTCAAAATTCTATAAACAATACGCCATGTTGACAATGTGAAAGAAGTGTGTTTGAAATCTTAGCAAATTTATTAAAAATAAAAAACGAAATAAGCACATACATAAGTATTCACAGCCTTTGCCATGACACTAACATTTTTGCTCAGGTGCATCCTGTTTCCACTGATCATCCTTGAGATGTTTCCACAACCTGATTGGAGTCCACCTGTGGTAAATTCAGTTGATTGGACATTATTTGGAAAGGCACACACCTACAAAATTATCTGTAGACCTCTGAGACAGGATTGTATCCAGGCAAAGATCTGGCGAAGGGTACAGAAAAATATCTGCCGCATTGAAGGTCCCAATGAGCACAGTGGCCTCTATCAGCCGTAAATGGAAGAAGTTTGGAACCACCAAAGCTCTTCCTAGAGCTGCCTGCCTGGCCAAACTGAGCAATCAGTGGAGAAGGACCTTAGTCAGGGAGGTGACCAAGAACCCGATGGTCACTCTGACAGAGCTCCAGCGTTTCTCTGTGGAGAGAGGAGAAACTTTCAGAAGAACAACCATCTCTGCAGCACTCCACCAATCAGGCCTGTATGGTAGCGTGGCCAGACGGAAGACACTCTTCATTGAAAGGCATATGAAAGCCTGCCAGGAGTTTGCCAAAAGACCTACTTAGGAAATGGACTGCATTTAACTAGCACATTTTTCTGACCAACAATGGCCACCAAAGCACTTTACAGAGCCTCACATTCACCCATTAATTCACACATTCATACACCGACTCCGGTGTCAGCCATGCAAAGTGCCAGCCAGCTCTTTAAGAGCAGCTGGGGTTAGGTGTCTTGCTTATGTTCACCTCGACACTTGGTCAGGAGGACCCGGGGATCAAACCACAAACCTCCGGTTGCTAGACAACCTACTTGACCCACTGAGCCACTGCCCAGACCATGAGAAACAAAACTATCTGGTTGGATGAAACAAAGATTGAACTCTATGGCCCGAATGGCAAGCGTCATGTCTGTAGGAAACCAGGCATCGCTCATCACCTGGCCAATACCATCCCTACAGTGAAGCATGGTGGTGGCAGCATCATGCTGTGGGCATGTTTTTCAGCAGCAGGAACTGGGATACTCAGGTAGTAGTCAGGATCGAGGGAAAGATGAATGCAGCAATGTACAGAGACATCCTTGCTAAAAACCTGCTCCAGAGTATTCTGGACCTCAGACTTGAGCGAAGGTTCATCTTCCAACACGACAATGACCCTAAGCACAAAGCCAAGTTAACAAAGGAGTGGCTACAGGACAACTCTGTGATTGTCCTTGAGTGGCCCAGCCAGAGCCCAGAATTGAACATCTCTCTAGAGATCTGAAAATGGCTGTGCACCGATGCTCCCCATCCAACCTGATGGAGCTTGAGAGGTCCTTCAAAGAAGAATGGGAGAAACTGCCCAAAAAATAGGTGTATCAAGCTTGTAGCATCATAGTCAAAAAGACTTGAGGTTGTAATTGCTGCCAAAGATGCTTCAACAACGTATTGAGCAGAGGCTGTGAATACTTATGTACATGTGCTTTTTTCATTTTTATTTTTTAAAAACTTGCTAAGATTTAAAACACACTTCCTTCACATTGTCATCATGGAGTATAAAATAATGAATTTCATCCATTTTGGAAAAAGGGTGTAACATAACAAAATGTGGATAAAGTGAAGCGCTGTGAATACTTCCCGGATGCAGTGTAAATCATAAACACAAAATACTTTTTATTCATCTAAGATGGATGGCCCATTGTGTTACGGGTGTAGGGGTTGGGCCGCTTTAAACCTAAGAAGCTCCTTTCTACACCTGCAGATGTAGCTCCAATTGTTGTTATTAATGTGAACAGTTTGTAAAGCTGAGGCATTGCACTGTCCAAATCCATGTCATTAAGGAACACCAAGTAATCACACAGCATTCCCCTGTTACCCTGCAAGTCCTGATCTGAATACAGGACTTGATGTTCAGACCTCAGTCTCCCTGAATCAAAGTGATGCCCATGGAGGAAGGAGGAAATGTAGGACATAAGTTAAACCGAATCGAGGAAAGTGGTGTATAATTGTATTAAATTTATGATAAAAATTGGCTATTAGTTTCACCATGCAAATACCAAGAAATAGGTTGCAGCTGTTTGTCTTTTGACCAGACTTGCAATATCTACGATGTGACTGGGTTCGAATAGTACAAAATTGCTGTCAATCAAAAGGAGATGCAGTCTTTCGATAGACCCTAAATTCATCACGCAGAAACCCGGAGTCCAGGCCAGCCCACTCCTCCCTTCACCCCCACAGAGTCTGAGCGTTCGTGGGCGGGACATATTTGCAGCATTTATCCAATGACCGTCTAGTTTCGAAGCACTGAAAACAAAACTGTTCAAAGCAGCCCCATGGACACCTGGCTTCAACAGGGAAATGCACTGTGACGCTACGGGAACGTATGAGAAAGAAATCAAGTCAGTCTACCTGCTATATGTAGCTGATTCTGAACGAACTTGTCTTTGAGTTGATTGTGTTCTAACACATTTTGTGTATATAAATAGTACAAATTTGACCATAAATATTTTGACATTTTAAAGGAAGCCGAGCTTCCCTTGCAGTTTTAAAGAAATCACACCTGATATACAGTATATGTTATTATTTTTATTATTTCCCAGATTTTCCTCCCTTCCCAATTCCCTCTCTAATCCTGCCTTGTCGGCAGCTCGGCAACTCCTTGTAGAGATCTGTGGGATGACAAGGGGCACGCACATGGTTTAATCAACCACATGTCGCCTGAGCTGCCGATTTTTTATCACACTGTTCACCCAACACAGAAGCCTTTAGTCGGAACATGCACCGGATGATTCTGTTCACAGACTATACTTTCCATGATTGAATTTATAGGTGTTTGATCTGGACATAATCTGGACACAAGTAGTCGCTGGAGAGCGACATGGTAGGATAGATAATCTAACTTATCTAACCCAAATCCTGGGCAGCATCTACAATATTTTTTACAGTCAAAGGTGAGCTGCATCCAACAGCAAAAATATCCCTCCTCTGGCATTGAACAATGATAGCTAATGTAAAACAACAGAAAATATAAATAGTCACTCATGAGCCAGATCGTCATCTATATTACAAATATTGCCCTGCAGGGAAAAAAATATCTGTGGCTTAACAACCAGCCACTACAGGATCAGTTGATTGTTGTTAGAATTAAAAACTGGTGGTTTGCTGAACCATTGTTGATTGGGGTGTTGGACGGGTGGTTAAAGTGACGACTGAAAAGTTACTAAGTTGAAATACATTGAGAGAGAACTGATTTTAGTTAATAAATATTCATATTAAATATTTCCTAACCTTTAACCCTGAACTTAATCGATCAGAATTAACATCTAATCATAGCCATTACCTTGATCTTACATCTTAACCAAACATACTGAATACCCTAACCCTAGCTTCAACGCGTTCACACGTAGATGTTTATCTACCCTGAGCAAAGGATGAAAACCAACGTGAAACTATGAAATCTTGTTGCCTTACAGCTCCCAAAATTCAAAACAGAACAGAAAATTGTTTTTAGAAAGAAAAGGAAATTAGGGAGAATTCCAGGAGACAATGCAAACCTTGTGATATTTTAATAGTCATTGGCCTGATATTCACAGCCATCACACACACTAATCCCACCTAAACCACACCTGCAGAAAATCGTCCCACACTGTCAGTCTACCAAAGAACGCAGACAAAACACACCATATGCGGTTAAATGCCCTTTTTCATGTGTTCAATATTAACAGACCAGAAAAACCAGAGGAGTTAAAACTAGGAATGCAGTAGGCAGCCAAAGCAGACGGTGTACTCTGAAAACCTGCTGATTGTAGCAGATCAAGTGGCAAAGCAACACACATCAATGAGTGTCAGAGCCAAGTGGACACACCGGAAACCCCTTCAGACAAGCAGCTAATGTCATCAACAGACAAAATAGAGATGAAACGCTGCTCTTTCAAATATGGCACATTTTGTCCGTCTGGGTTTTGAACCTTGTCTTTTTTTGTATTAACATATTGATGTTTAAAGAAGGGCTGAGAAAAAGCTGTATTAAGGCTAAAACTGTTGTATTATTTTAAGGCCACCTGTCAACAGAAGCTGTCGTCCAAAGTGACTTACAGCAGCAATCACAGGCGATATTACTTGGTCAAAAGAAAAGCAACGGATTTTCTGCCCATTACTAAGTAGTACTAGGGATGCGTTCTAGGGACAAGCTGAATATCCGTATCTGTACACGGAATGGGCGTTGCCTTCCCGGAAGTGGGTGAAGCTACCCGGATGCGGTTAATTTCGGCCTGACATCGATTTGGTTTGCACATCGATTGCTGTATGTTTGATGAAAAATATTGCTCTGTAGCTCAAGTCGGAGGCTGTTCTATACCATTTTTTGCTCCGAATGTAGCAATTTCTGAGCAAACGTATCGATTTCAGGCTTGAAGGAAACACTTCCTGGTAGCTCCGCCCACGCCCACTCCAAGTACCGATACGGATATTCAGCTCATCCCTAGCATTCACATTCCAATACACTTCAGCAACATTTTCGAGTCCCCTCGAGACGAGACAAACTCATCCATACTGTTCGAATTTACATTGTTATGTCTCGAGATGGCAAACGTGGATTTCTTGACTGACACATCCACAAATGCACGATTGCACAAATGCAATCATGCATTTGTGGATGTGTCAGTCAAGACCTCTTGGGTGCGCTCAGAAACCAGACCAGCCCAATGACTTACAATATACCTGAAGAATTTCGCTACTTTACACATTTCTCCTGGGCCATTTGTAAAGCCCCAGGTGTTATCTTTAGAAATGTTCCTGTGTGCTACATCCCGAGGTTGCATGAGACCCACAAGTTTACACGCTACAATTGCATCTCCTCTCGAGCCGACTCAAAAACGTTGCTTAAATCTATCCATTTACCACATGGTCTCAGGTAAAGACAATAATCATGTCACATGCCTGGATGTAGTTTATCACATTTACCAACAGTTTTACCTGTTGAAATAAAACCCTGAACCTGAAACACCAAATCTCTTACTGTTTTACATTCACCAAAAGACAGTTTCACTCTAAAATGTGAATCACTGTAGAATATGACATTTCTTTCTGTAGTATTTTGTACTCTAAAAATACCCAAAAAATTGCCTGTTTTTGGTTATGTCTCCTAAAAAGTTCCAGAGATATAGAGCGAGGCCCCAACTACAACATAAGTTTGTGAACACGACCTCTTTTCAACCACTACTACACTAGCAAACCCAAGTGGAGATCCTGACCAGTCCTCAACCACATGATTGGCAGAACTTTAGAGCATCACCATACCTTAAACACAAATGGCAACATTTAACCAAGACCATTATAACATATTCACAACCCCATTGCAATACCCACTTGTCACCTTAGCAATGTATGCACACTATGTCTCTGTCTCCATTTAATGGACTGACTCATTGTAAGTGCTGGGAGGGAAAAAATGGAAAGATATGAAAAATAATCTGTTTCAATCGTAATGCTGAAACTGTACATGGGCAGGGAAACGGCTCTCTCCTATATGCCACTTCATCAACCAATTAGTGGTGGCGAAACTAAACACCAGGCCTGTCTAAGAGGGAGTAGACAAAGCAAACACACAGCC
>JACXGM010002087.1:0-32500 GCA_016801145.1 Umbra pygmaea | reverse complement strand
ACGGAGATATATGGTATTCCTAACCCCTGACCTCATAGGGGAGATTGGGGGAGACAATGATGGAAAAAAGAAACAGACGGGAAGATAATGAAAGATGTTGTGCAGACATGAAGAGTTATGGTATAGCTTTCCCTCTGACCGGTCGCTGCACCTCTACTCAATATGACTGGCTGATTAGATCATCGAGTGTAGGAAATAAAAAAAATCACTGTAAAAGTCATTGTGCCTAAGTAAATGACTAACATTGAACAGCATTAAGGCCTAGTGCCATGAAACCAAGACTGACATAATTGGATTCCGTCAGGAACAGCGTTTGGATTTCTATTGGCTAGTAAGTGTAGCTTTGGCCCGGTGTTTATCCTGGTGTATAGAAATCGAAGCGAACGCATCGGTTCCCCGTCGTCCTCTTCTTTTCAACGGTGTCTGCTCTGGCAAAATGCTCTACTTTCTCCCTGGTCTCTCCCTCTCTCTCTCGCCTCATTCCTCTGTAAGCCTCTGCATCTCAGCACAGCACATTGCTGCGGTGAATACTTTTATTGTGCCCTGCCAAGGCCTGCACAAGCAAGACTTGTTTTTGTCAAAACCTTGAAATACTGACACACACCCTAACCCTCGCTGGTCTCCATTCCGCAGGGATAAGGAGACCAGATGAAAGACAGTAAGTGAGTGTGGGAAGGTGCTAACAGGGCTATAGATTTCTCGACTGAAGATGAAATGATGGATCAGGATGAGTGTGTTTCTGTTGAAACAGGGATGTGTGCTGAGTGAGCAGACTAAGTGTGTGTGTGTCTCTGTCTCTGTGCCATGTCTCCCAGCACGATGACCAATGTGGACTGGCTGATTCTGCGTGTGGGTGGCATTCCCCATTGTGCCCTTAGGGCTTGGGACACTTCCCAGCAGGGTTGCACATTTCTAGTAAATTTGCGAACATTTCCCTGGAATTCTGGTTTGAACTGGGGATTCTGGAAAACCCAGGAATTTGGGGAAAGTTACAAGGGCAACACGGTCCCCTAGATCTTTGGCTAATTTAAAATGGTTCTTCAAAAATTTTAATTCAAATATGTAAATGTGGTGAGAATAACTTCTCTTTATTGTTATTTAACCAGGCAAGTTGATTTAGATTTAATCCCCAAAAGGGAGGCTATAGGGGAGAGGAGTCAATCAAAAATATTTGTCATTTTTTGGCACCTTATGACCACCCGCAGTTTCCACGATATCTATTCCATTCCAGCGGCAGCATATGCGTCCTAGAGCCGTGCAGTTCGCTTGTAAATTGTTAATTGATCGGTCCACCATTATTTTTTTTTGCCGTTTATCAGCAATTAATATTATCCTTAGCTAATCATAGCTACAAGACTATATGCAAATTAGCCATATGCGTACGGTACCAGATTGTTCATTGTGTTTACCCGAAATGACGCGAATAGATAACTCTGAATGTTTAAATGCAATTAGAAAGATTATATGCAAATCTGTTTACAGTTGAATTGTACCTGTCATGGTCAAACAATAATTAACCGGTAGGCTGTCTCTCTCCATATTGCATGCATCAACAGCAAAAGAGCAACTAGAACGAGAGGATCTAATTTGTCTTTCCAGAGCCTGTAGACAACCCCATTCGAAGTTCTTCTGGCAATCAAAATTTGTTTCTAAGCAACCAGATTTTCGGTAGTATACACTGTTTGAGTTTAATGTGCACCATATTTTGGACAGAAACTGACGTAATACACCAGTGAACACAATAGCAAGAGCAGTGCTAAGTGACTGCTGGTGTGTTTGGCTATAGCCAGTTCTAACTAGACAGCTAATGAAAGTGATTAGGCTACTTATAGAATTATTGTATTATCTTGTTTTGTACTTGGTTATGCATAGTTATTCTTAAGAACATGTACTTAAGTAGCCTGTTGTGCGGCACATTCTGCTAAGCTTGTTTAGCATTTGGCCAAACCTTATATTTAAATATGTTTGCAATGAGTTTCAAATTCTCTTAGATATTGTTTTCCTGTCAACAGAAAATGTTTGTGATGTGTTGAATAAACAAGTAAGCCTAATTGCATAGCTTACAACAAGGAAGTACATTGAGTGTATAACTCAATTATTTAGGGAGTTTGGCAAACACCTTCTGTCAGTGCAAGCTGTAAATGAATACTGTAAACATACTGTAAACTTCTTAAACATAAAAATATTTGAGATTCATTTATTGGTTTGTTTTATATCCACGTTTTGACCTGGTAATATTTGCATGGAAGATGAGCGCCTTATCCATTGCTCTAGGAGTTCAGTTAAAAGGTCCATGAAAAACAGCAGTATTATTTCCTGGAGCACGGAGTACACAACCGCATTCGTATATTTACAGGCAATATCTTTACAACAGATTTTTCTTGAGTTTCTTTTAACTACCTTATGTCTGTTTGAATACCATAATATCTACAAAAATTGACGTTTGTTTGTTTAGAATAATATCTACTAAACATTGTGATCAGATCACGTATTGTACAGTGGAAACTGCCTACGTTTTCAGAGTATAGCATTTTAATTGGTCTAGTGCCACTATCCGTCTGTAATAGTTCATTACATGTTCACTTAATGTAACATTGACACGGTATGCATGCCTCAAAATTAGATGAGAGACATTGGTAATTTGCAGTTCTAAAGAGGGCAGAAGTCACATGAAGAGGCAATTTGGTTGGTTGAAATTGACAGCCTTTCTTACAGCCATTACAAAAAACGTGATTTTTTTATTATGCCTTATAGGTCTAATATGAGTGCAGATTCAGCAACTGGAAGCTACAGTACAAGCCTTAGCTCCTAACTTAGAAAAGTTAATCTAATTCAAATCCTAGTTAACCAACCAGGGTGGGAAATTATGTGAGTGCTTTTTGATGTTGTGGTAGAATCCGTAGCCTAATCAACCAGCCACTGTGGCGAGTGAATTGTAAAATGTATACTGTGTTTTATTATTTATTACTTCAAGCATTTCTTGTCTTCGATTTCACAAAAAAGCACATCTGTTGTTGAACTGCAGTTCCTAGGACTGCAGTTTTTCATTGATAGGCAGGATGGATCCTTGCTTTCAAATTATTTACTCAAAATTCTCAGCTTACATCTGAATTTCCATCAGATATCAATACTTATCAGACCAGGCAATGTTTTTCCAAATTACTAGTGTCCAATTTTGGTGGGCCCGTGCAAATTGTAGCCTCAGTTTCCTGTTCTGAGCTGACAGGTGTGTCACCCGGTGTGGTCTTGTGCTGCTGTAGCCCATCTGCTCCAAGGTTCAACATTTTGTGCATTCAGAGATGCTCATCTGGATATCTTGATTGTAATGAGTGGTTATTTGAGTTATTGTTGCCTTTCCATCAGCTCGAACCAGAAAGAACGAGTTGTTAAGTTGCAGATGGGTGAAATAAATAGTTGAGCAAACCACTTCTGCCAGGGTAATGGTTCTCTAACATGGATACTAGGATCCCTGGTGGTACAGTAACCAAAAAAGTTTGGGAATAAGGACATAGTTAGTTTTCGGGATGTTTTGCATCACACACCACTGCTGCAACACAAACACATTGCAGTTTATTGAAAATGCAAGCCTTTCTAGTATGTTACTAAACTTCAATTCAATTGTTGTTATTTATAGAATTGAGTAGCCTGTACTTGCTACTATTATATTGGGGCTTGTTCCACCTAGCTACCTTAAAATGTACAGTATACTGTAAGTCACTCTGGATTAGTGTGTCTGGTAAGGACTCTTCCACTATGCATAACTTATGTGAACAATCTGTTTAAAAATGTGCTCACTTTATGTATAATCTCTGCTATAACTGGGTGATGGGGTTGATTATTCCTAAACCAATAAATGTTATATAATTACACCTCATTCAAAATGGCTGGTCCCTCACTAAGCCATGAACACTAGAGGTACATTACAGAGTAACAGGAATTCACTGGGTTGTCACGTAATTTCCTTAGATATTACAGTTGGCCATATCCTGATCCAAACCCAGCCCATAAAGGAAACAGGGGTTAACTTGTATTTGGTGTTATGACTTTATAAACCTATTCAGGGAATTACATTGCCGGGTTACATACAATGTAAAGCACAGGCAATCCATTGTTCCACACCTTTTCTTCTGGATTAGAAAACAATCCAGATCCACACGTCCCCGACAACGACTTCCAGGAGGGAAGATCCAAAGTCTGTAAAGTCTGTTTTTCTTTAATGGAATTCCATGGAATACCACATATCTGTTTTACACTCCATCAAAACACTGAACTGATACAACTCACACCATCACGACCTGTGGCTCATAAACGGAGTGAGGTAAAGACACGTGGCAGAGACAGAAAGAAAGCAAAAATAATTTAAGAGAGTAATGGATAGTAAAACTGACATTTTAAAGACAAAAAGTAGAAGAGCTTCTTTTCTCCTGACCCATTTCAGATGTGTGCCACGACAATAAGCTCACACTCTCTCCACCCACCCCCGACAGGCCCGGGCAAATGGTAAAACCCTGTATACTGTACACACGCACATGCACACACGCACAAAAAAAGAGCAAAAGCAGACAGCGAGAAGGACCGAGGGGGATTATAATTTAATAAGGGGCAGGAAATCTTGGTCAAATCCCCCTGAAGGAGATCAAATGCCTCGATGCCCCAACTCTTCAGGCAAAGTGATCGTGTGTGTCTGTCTGAGTTTAATATGAATGGGATCCTGAGGCATATGGCGCAGGCCGAAGACCAGACTAAAATAGAACAAGTTAAGCAGATATTTGGGAAAATGACTGATGTGATCGTCTGCTGGCAAGGTACGTGACAAAGAACACAGTTTACCTCAGAGGCCCGTAGCAACGGTACATCAGATCAAGAACTGGAAGCAGAATGTACAGTATGTGGCCTCATATGTCATGATTGACACACAGAACCATGGATCTATTGGATTCTGGTTTAACGTAGAGTACAAAGGAATTAGGACGCCATTTGGAACCAGCTTCCACTGGATGCTAGAACAGCAGTCTCTACTCATCTTCAGGAAACATCTGAAAACCTTCCTCTTCAATGAGTACTTTAATAAGTTGAATTCCACCACTTCTGAAAATATTTTATGTTTATTTGTATGATCTTTTATCCAGCAATGTTTTTGCCTATTCACTGTTTTAAACATTGAATGCTCCTATATCGCATCCTATAATGTAATAACTACTGTTGATGTAATAACTGCCTGTAACATAATATATTTTCCATTCTTAATAATGTAATAATGAAATAACTTACCAATAATGTATTAACATTTCTGAACCAATAATGAAATATCATTTTGCCCATAATGTAATGCGTTATTACATTATTGGCTGGCTATTACATTATTGGCTTGGTTAATTATATATAATAAATAATATAATAATATTCTTATATCAATAAGTTTAATTTATTGTCAGACATCTTTACTGTTGCTTCCTTCAAATAGCTGCTCAAAAACCTGAAAAATCATGAACCCTGAGTCCTAACTCTGTGAAAACACACACATCAATAATAGAATAATTAGTTATTACATTATTGACTTTTATTACATTAAGAATGTAAAATGTATTATGAAATTGGTAGTTATTACATTATTGGCTGCTACATCTTACTAATGAGTTGTAGTTGTTTCACCTAGTTTCTCATAAATGTATTTAAGATGCACTCACTGTACGTCACTTTGGATAAAACTTCTGCTAAATGGCTAAAATGTAAATTGTAAACCTACCCTCAATACAGTCGGCTAAAGTATGCAGGGCAAGATAAGGCTTCTTAAAGAATCTGGTACAGTTGTGCTCATACAGTACATCCGGAAAGTATTCACAGCACTTCACTTGTTCTACATTTTGTTATGTTACACCCTTATTCTGAAATGGATTAAATTAATTATTTCACTCGAAATTCTACAACCAATACCCCATAATGACAATGTGATAGAAGTGGGCTTGAAATCTTAGCAAATTTATAAAAATTAAAAAAGCACATGTACATAGAGTAAGTATTCACAGCCTCTGCTCAATACTTTGATGAAGCACCTTTGGCAGCAATTACAGCCTCAAGTCTTTTTGAGTATGATGCTACAAGCTTGGCACACCTATTTTTGTGAATTTTCTCCCATTCTTCTTTGCAGGACCTCTCAATCTCCAACAGGTTGGAAGGGGAGTGTCGGTGCACAGCCTTTTTCAGATCTCTCCAGAGATGTTCAATCGGGTTCAAGTCTGGGCTCTGGCTGGGCCACTCAAGGACATTCACAGAGTTGTACTGTAGCCACTCCTTTGTTGTCTTTTCTGTGTGCTTAGGGTTGTTGTCCTGTTGGAACAGGACCTTCACCCCAGTCTGAGATCCAGAGCTCTCTGGAGCGGTGCCTGGTTTCCTCCAGACATGACGCTTGCCATTCAGGCCGTAGAGTTAAATCTTTGTTTCATCAGACCAGAGAATTTTGTTTCTCATGGTCTGAGAGTCCTTTATGTGCCTTTTAGCAAACTCAAGCGGATTTTCTTGTGCATTTTACTGAGGAGTGGCTTCCGTCTGGCCACTCTACCATACAGGCCTGATTGGTGGAGTGCTGCAGAGATAGTTGTTCTTCTGGAAGTTTCTCCTCTCTCCACAGAGAAATGCTGGAGCTCTGTCAGAGTGACCATCAGGTTCTTGGTCACCTCCCTGACTAAGGCCCTTCTCCCCTGATCGCTCAGTTTGACCGAGCGGCCAGATTGTTTCACGAAGCACAATACGACGATAATTGAACAAAAATTAGCTGCATGGTCGAGTTGCCAGAAAGAAGCCTTTACTGCGCCAGTGCCACAAAAAGGCCTGGTTACAATATAACACCTTGACACCTCATAGATTTGGCACACTGTAATTTGGAATGACGAAACCAAAATAGAGCTTTATGGTTACAACCATCCCCACCGTGAAGCATGTTTTGGGGGTGTGTAAGATCTAAATGCACGGGGAACCTTGTGAAAATTGATGGCAAGATGAATGCAGCATGTTATTAGACAAAACTGGCAGACAATTTGGATTCTTCTGCATAAAAACTGCGCATGGGACACGTTGGACTTTCCAGCACATGAGTAACCCTAAGCACAAGGCCATGGTGACCCTCCGGTGGTTACAGCAGAAAAAGGTGAAGGTTCTGGAGTGGCCATCACAGTCTCCTGACCTTAATATCATTGAGCCACTGGGGAGATCTCAAACAAGCGGTTCACGCAAGACGACCAAAGACGAACGGGCAGCTATAACACCCGCAGGAATTCGGGGGCCTCATAGTGAACTATAACAAATGACTGCACGCTGTCATTGAGATAAAGGGGGCACTACACCGTATTTAGAACTGAGGGTATGCAGACTTTTGAAAAGGGGTCATTTCATTATTTTCTTTGTTTCCATTTCTTGTTTTATGATTTTGCCATGCTGTTATGACAACCAGTTGAATATGAATCCCATGAGAACTAAACAAGAATTGTTTTGCCTGCTTACTAATGTTTTCTTTAAAAATGGTACACCTATATGCAAGTTTTTGAGCACAACTGTAGCTCTGGCTGACACTCATGTGCTGTGAACTATTACACCTGACTATTAAATTTCTCAGGCAGTGTGCGTGCTTGCATGCATGATTTGTGGTGCAGCAAGTATTAAGGGTCTTTTTCAACAGACATCAACAACATGTTAACATACTATATACTAACCCTAACCCTAATCCTAACCTTAAACCTTCCCCTAATGGTAACTCTAACCTTGACCATTACCCTAAAACGTATTGTAAAATTATCCCTACTCCTAACCTACATAATTAGTTGCTTATCAACAGATAGTCATATCATCAACAAACTATATATATTGTACCTACAGAATTTAGTACTCACTTTTTTCCTAAAATAAAGTTAAAAAAGTGTAACATTAATGAAGAAATCATATCACAGGATGACAAAGGAGTAGCATTTAATTGCTAATATTATCTACCGGGTAAGCTAGCATGGCAACAGCTGATTTGCCAGCTCTCATTGCAGTCTAAAGGTAAAATCCAACTCGCCTTAGAAATCACTAATTGGATGAACTTTTAGATGGAAAAAATTAGGTGGAGTTGATGGCCATTAACTGTTCATCAGAGTGCAACTGATTGATGCTTCTCTTAGAACACCATTGACCCTGTTTGTGTTGACTGGCCTCTAGCTTTAAACAGTGTATAATAACCACAAAGCCCAATGTACTCCACACACAGAGACCCAGACACACACTGGCTTCATCAGCAAGTTCAGACCACCGGGTACAACCCTCTCAATGTGGACTTGCTCACCCAACCCATCAGGATCAATGGCAGTCTTTATTAGCAGCTGGCTCTAAGTACTGGGTGTGTAAGAAGACCCTGCCAGCCCCAAACTCACCTCGCCTCTGCCTTTGTTCTGTTCAAACTGGCCTGAGTAGACATGGAAGCAGTCAGAACGAAACAAGGATGGAGGGAGTACAGAGATCAGTGGAGGGAATATGGAAAGATTATTAAGGAAGTTTGGAGCAAACATGGAGGGTCTATGGAGTATGCAGGGGTTTCTGGGATAGTATATATGCAATTGTGACTGCATGACACTGATTAGCTTGAAAATATGTATTTCTTAAAGAGCAGAGATAAGGCATGATATTTAAAGAGGTGAGACAGAAATGTGAGGGGTGAAGAACAGGTCAGGAGGGTTAATGAGCGGACGTATCAGGTTTGCAGCACAGTCTACGTCATGATGGTCATGGTGGTTCGAGCCTGACCGTGGGTTCTATAACTTTCCCCGGGCCTCCTGCTTGAGAATTTGGGTTAGATAAGTCAGCTTATCTATCCTTCCACGTCTCTTTCCAGCAACTCCTTGTGTTCCGATCGGGCGCCTGTGAATTCAATCGCGGAAGTATAGTCAGTGAACGTAATCATCCTGTGCATAATGTGACTAAAGGCTCCCTTGTTGTGTGAACAGTGCGATATAATTATCTGTAACTCAGGCAACATTTGGTTGGATGAACCATGTGCGCGCCTGTCACAATTGCTGGGTGTAGGAGGAAGGGAGAACAGGCAATACGTAGAGTTTGTACTCTTTACTGAAAATACCGACACACACACACAAACTCACAAAATAACTTGTGAGAGCTTTCACACAAAAGTAAATAGTGGCAAGCTTTGGCCACAAAACCTAAACTGCATATAAACACAGGAGCACCTAAACATAAGCTCCTCAAATACAGTAACGTATATTAGCACCTACTTAATCCATCCATATCATGTTAGCAGTGTATGTAATGTGTGGCCCTACAGGAGTAACAGCAACATGAAGTCATTAGCACATGAAACTATGAACCACGCCTTCCCCTGGTACCAGGGCATGTAAATAGGGACTAATCACACCGGCTGGGCATAATCAGCAATCAGCCAAATTACTATGTTGACCAAAGTACCTTGTATCCAGGGGAGGGCGCCAAAGTTGCACAAAGCACCGCATAACAACAGAAAACAACAGTGCATAGCACTGGTCATAATATTAGGTACAAATAAACAGAACTCAAGGGCATGAATATATTTATAAGTTCATGAGTCCAATCTCAGTCTACGGGACAGTATCCCACCCTGGGACACTGTGACAGCGCCTCTCGTCAACCCACAGATCTGACAAGGAGTTACGGAGCTGCCGACAAGGCAGGATTAGAGAGGTAATTGGGAAGGGAGGAAAAATAAAAAAATCACACAAAAAAAGGAGTGTTAATAATGGGTGGAGCGGGTGTCAGGTTACAGCAGAGGTCAGGAAAGAAAGTGACCATAGTGGTCTGACATGAGGTGGCAGAATATGTTGTTGGCCAATGAAGGATTTCAGTACTGTCTCGCTATGCCTCAGGGTAACATTCCCTAGCCGCAGGCTAACTATCTCACACGGACAAAAGTGTGAACACACACACACACACACTCTGATGAATTTACTTCGTTGCCCTGTGCCTGCGGGTGAGCTGTCAGCATAGGTTCAGTCTCATGGAACTCTTACCTCTCACAGCTACACACAATAAGACATGCCTAATGAAAACAGGCCTAATCATATTCCATGGGTGACTGCCTAATATAACTACAATCAACAACAAAGACAAAATCCTTAAGCTTAGCTCAAAAGGTTTCAATCTTTCTGAGCAAGCGGATCTTGCATGCATCTCTGCATGTGTCAAGACAAGACTACTGAGCTAATTCGGAGTAGGATGTTTCCAGACCATAAAAGTAAAACAATGTCTGCTCTCTAACTTGAGTAGCAATGTATAAGTACATCTGATAAATGAAATGGAAACTTCATATTGTTGTGCATTTCATATAGTACATTCTTTTATACAAATGTCAGACTAAAATGTAGGTCTCTTTTACATTTTTGATCCCAGAATGTGTAGCAACTGCTTTTGGTTCAGAAAAAAATACTATACAAATGCAACCAAAGCATTTTGGGCTGTGTATGAAGTCCAACTCGTATCTGGTAATAATTTGACTATCTATAGTTGTTAGCTTAAACATGAAGATAGAACACAACCAATGAGAAATACAGTATGGGAAGGGGTATAGTTCGGGTTTGAACTTCCTTTCTGCGTTGTTCAAGGCAGGCCAGATATAAAAATTTGTAAAGCATATGGACACAGAAATTAAGTGACCAAAGTATACAAGGTTTTTCAGAAATTTGGCTTCATCTGTTTTGACATGCTTTTTCCTGTTCCTCAAGTCTGAAGTAGAATGAAGGGTGATAGGAGGATATTAGAAACTGGAAGAGCAAACACTCCTCAGGATTACATAGATGGCTGCAGGTGGACTACTGCCAGTAAGTTGCTTGGGATAACACTACCAAGCATGGAACACATTTACAAGGACAGACTGGTGAGAAAGGCCAGTAACATTGTATGTGACTACACACACCCCCTGGCATCTCATTTTAAATTACTGCCATCTAGGCGTCGTTTCTGCCAACCCCTTCTGATCAAGAACAGATCTAAATTCTCTTTTGTCCCACAAGCTATAAAAGCATTAAATCAGTCAAATCAATCATGTGATTAACTTTTACATTAAATCAGTCAATAAGCTAATGTCCTGCTGGCCTGGTCATATCTAAGGGTGCATAGTGTATGATAGTGTGTGATGTATGCTCTTTATGTTATGTCTGTTGGTGACTGATGTATGGACTATTTGTTTGTACCAAATGTCTGATGTCTTGTCACAAAGTGCCTTGCGACTTTGCCGCAAACCCAAATGCCCCATGGGGACAATAAAGTTATCTACTACTACTACTACTACAACTAAGAGATATGATCATGTTCAAACTCTGTAAAACAAGATGGATGACCTATGACTGACATTATCCAACCAATAGAGTCTATAAAAATGCAGCATACTTAAATATATGTTTTTCAGAAGCCTGGCTGTTAGAGGTCATGTTTGTAGCACTGGATGTCTTCTCCCTGATATGCCATGATTGAATAATTTATTCGGGTTAGACGAAAGGGGGTGTGGTGTCCAAGAGGAGTAGGCAGAAATTTGATGGTGGATGGGCCTTGTATTTTGTTGTTTACTATTTATTATTCATGTTTTGCTGCTCTTTCCTCAAGTTCCTATGGATCACAGGTACATATTCAAGATGGCTGTCATACAGTGAAATAAATTTAGCAGCATTATAAATTCAAAATTGTACTCTTAACTTTTAGATCACCTGCATTCAGCAAGTATTTTCATTTGGCCTGTGTGTGAAGTGTGAGTTTAAACTTAGATGGCTGATGTTGTGGCAGTGTGTCTATATGTTCTTTGTTCTGTATACCTGGACAATCAGCTCATTGACTAATTAACCATTTACAGTGTTTGATTGTGTAATCAGTGTCTACACCTGTTTCTCCATAACCAATCCCATCGATATAAACCTCTGTGTTTGTCCAGTCACTGTTGGTTCATCTCTTTTGTGGCACAGGGCTGGCACAGGGCTGGCACAGTGGACCTATACACAGAGGAAGATGACTGGGAGATCCCTGAGGAGGAGTTCTATGGGCTCCCAGTATTTGACTTTTCAGTCCCTGGCCAACTTTGAGCTCAAAACCCCCCTTTTTTTGAGGGGGCACAGGGGTTTTTGGAGGCTCACAAACACCTGCTACACCTACAGCCCAGCCAGGGGAGGCTACACATCAGGTTCTGGCCCAGCCTGCCATGCCTCCGAAGCCAGAATCAGAGGCCACACCTCCGAGGCCAGAATCAGAGGCCACACCTTCGAAGCCAGAATCAGAGGCCACACCTCCGAAGCCAGAATCAGAGGCCACACCTCCGAAGCCAGAGTCAGAGGCCACACCTCCGAAGGCAGAGCCAGATGCCTTGCCTTTCAGGCCAGAGCCAGATGACCCGCCTCTCATTCCAGGGTATCTGACCCCTGCACCAGAGTCTGGGACTCCACCCCCCTCATTGAAAATCAGGGCTCCGCCTCCTGCCCCAGAGCTAGATCAGCCGTCCTCAGCATGGGGTAAGCCACACCAGCTGCCTGTTTTCCTGTGTGTGTTCCAGGATGCGTGGTTGGTGGCTCTGCCCCCTGCTCTTAAGCTAGGAGCAGCTGTAACTGCCTGCCCTGTATCGGTGCTGGATGCTCCAATAGTTTTCCCTGATTTATAAAAAATCTTAGGAAACTTTATAATGTATACTACTGTATACTTCCAAAACATAAACAACCTTTCCTTTTTGAATTGATGATAAAGCTGTCATAACCTGTCCACAGGTTAGTTTGTGTATCACAGATTTTTATACACAGTAATTGAAAGCCTATTAATCAGCTCAGGATGGCTACATTTTTTTTCAAGAAGAACGAAAAATTTAAATTGACTACTAGTACATTACATTTTACCCTGTGGCTACACAGCAAAAACTTCAGTGTTAAATTAACACTCTCAGTTTTTACTGTGTACACTTCAAATCATGAGTAATTAATACAGGTTATTCATTTACTCGTTCATAGCAGTTCTTGTGCACCTTTCCTGGTGTTAATCTTGTCCCTTTCACATTGCAAAACATGTTCCATTCTCACAGCATACCTACCCACCTCTCGATATCGCTCCATTCATTGTTCTGTTTAAAATATTAACTTATATTGGCTACTATTGTCACGTATCCCCTTGTGAATAGGCAGAGACAGGCGCGAAGGTTGCAATAATTCAATAACTTTATTTGAATATAAACAAAATACTGCCACGAGGGATGAAACAGGAGATACTGGAAACCACTAGCAGGATACATTGATCAACAAGAGACAAGACCAAACACTAAACCTAAATACACTCACTAACGAGACACAACGGGAAACACCTGGGCATGGGGATTAACATAAGGAGATCCATTGGGTACAAGGAGACATGTGACAAGACCAGGGAGTTACTCACAAAGACATCACAGAACCACAAGAACAAAAGCAATACATAAAACAAACACAAGGGGAAGCCAAACACAAGACCATACATAGGGGAGTACACTGAGGACACATGAGGTAATAACTCACTAAACCACCGTATAAACACTGAAACGAACCAAGGAGACATAACAAAAGAGACATAACAAAAGGGAGTCCATAAAAAGGCTCTGCCTAGCAGCCCACCCTGGGCTGGGTGTGACAGAAGCCCCCTCCAAAAGCCCACAACACCGGGGTGGGCTCAACAAGAGGGACAGGGGCAAGAAGGGCAGAGGGACCGGGGCAAGAAGGGCAGAGGGACCGGGGCAAGAAGGGCAGATGGCAGCCCGGGGTCAGGAGGGACAGAGGGCGGCCCGGGGTCAGGAGGAACAGAGGGCGGCCCGGGGTCAGGAGGGACAGAGGGCGGCCCTGGGTCAGGAGGGGCAGGGAATGGCACTGGGACAAGGGCAGGGAATGTCACTGGGACAGTGGCAGGGAATGTCACTGGGACAGTGGCAGGGAATGTCACAGGGACAGGGGCAGGCACTGGCACGGGGACAGGGAGTTCAGGCGGCCCGGGGAAGGGGAGTACAGGCGGCCCGGGGAAAGGCAGTTCAGGCGGCCCGGGGAAAGGCAGTTCAGGCGGCCCGGGGAAAAGCAGTTCGGGCGGCCCGGGGAAAGGCAGTTCGGGCAGCCTGGGGAAAGGCAGTTCAGGCAGCCCGGGGAAAGGCAGGTCAGGAGGTCCGGGGAAAAGTAGTTTGGGCAGCCCGGGGAAAGGCAGTTCGGGCGGCCCGGGGAAAGGCAGTTCAGGCAGCCCGGGGAAAGGCAGGTCAGGAGGCCAGGGGTCAGGCAGTTCAGGTGGCCAGGGTGGCAGGGTGTCTGGGAGCCCTGGCGGCAGGGTGTCTGGGAGCCCTGGCGGTGGTGTCAGCAACGGGGGTCCGGACGGGGGTCAGAGCGTCAGCGACGGGGGTCCGGACGGGGGTCCGAGCGTCAGCGACGGGGGTCCGGACGGGGGTTTGAGCGTCAGCGACGGGGGTCCGGACGGGGGTCCGGACAGGGATCCGGCCGTCTGCGACGGGGGTCCGGACGGGGGTCCGGACGTCAGCGATGGGGGTCCGGACGGGGGTCCGGACTTCAGCGACGGGGGTCCGGACGGGGGTCCGGAGAGTAGCGGCGTCTGCGACGGGGGTCCGGGGATCAGTGGCGTCGGCGACGGGGGTCCAGTAATCAGCGGCGTCGGCGACAGGGGTCTGGTGATCAGCGGCGTCGGCGAAGGGGGTCCGGTGATCAGCGGTGTCGGCGACGGGGATCTGGTGATCAGCGGCGTTGGTGGGCAGACCGCGGGTGGAGACTGTGGCGACAGTTAGACCGCAGGTAGAGACACTGGCGGTGGGCAGACTGCTGCCGGAGGCTCTGGCGGTGGGCAGACTGCTGCCGGAGGCTCTGGCGATGGGCAGACTGCTGCCGGAGGCTCTGGCGGTGGGCAGACTGCTGCCGGAGGCTCTGGTGGTGGGCAGACTGCTGCCGGAGGCTCTGGCGGTGGGCAGTCTACAGGAGGCGGCTGTCGCCACCCCCCATAGCCCCCCCCCGAAAAGTTTCTTGGGGAGACAGTCCTCCATCGGGAGTGGGGAACCTCTTATGTGGGCCGACATCTCCTCCCCCTCGCTCTCATACAGGGGTAGGTTGGCCATCTTGGAGGGGTCCGCCCTATTGGAAAGGGTTGAACCCCCGATGAGGGCCGGCATCTCCTCCTCTTCCTCGAACCACCCATGAACGGGGTTGGCAGCGAAAAGGTGAAAGGGGGGCCTAAGAGCGATAACGGGGGCAATAACCGGGGCAGTAACCGGGGCAGTAACGGGGTCAGTAACTGGGGCAGTAACCGGGGCAGAAACAGGTGCCCTAGGGGGTCTAGCCTGATAGCTAGTGTGCCTACATAAACTGGCCTGAAAGCCAGTGGGGCTACAAGAACTAGCCTGAAAGCTAGTGGAACTACCTAACCTGGCCTGAAAGCTAGAAGAGGTAGCCTGTGTAATAGGAATGGAGCTCATAGCCAGACGGGGGGCCCTAAACTGGGACCTCCTACCCTGGACCTGACTATAAGGGGAAACAACATGATGGCTAGGCGTGCTAGCCGAGGAGCTAACAGGGGCCTTGTTAACCTGTATGCTAGGGCAGCAAACAGGGAAGTGGGAAACCCTACCGGAGAGAGAAGAGGCCTTCCGGGGCAGTGGAAGAGGCAGTTGGGGTGGTGTCCGCCGAATGGCTCTTCCTCTACACTCGGGGGTTATCTCCCACTCCTCCTCCTCGCTGTCCCAGTCTTCAGCCTCCTCCTTGTTGCCATCAAAGGCTTCCACCTCCTGCCAGCCACGACAGAAATAGGCTACTCCCTCGGAGTCGTAATGTACATCCTCCGGGAAGTAGCCCATCGCCCACGCCTGTTCCATGATCCGGCGATTAAGCCGGTCGAGGTCCCCACCGACGTCTCCTCCTCTGGGAAGGAGAGGAAGGCTCTCCCTGGAGGAGCGGTGGCTCCTTCGCTGTCTCATCTTAGGGTCGGTTAATCTGTCACGTATCCCCTTGTGAATAGGCAGAGACAGGCGCGAAGGTTGCAATAATTCAATAACATTATTTGAATATAAACGAAATACTGCCACGAGGGGCGAAACAGGAGATACTGGAAACCACTAGACCACAGGTGTCAAACCGGTTCCACGGAGGGCCTAGTGTATGCTGGTTTTTGGTCTTTCCCTTCAATTAGTGCCCAATTAAGAACTATTAAGACTGCCAGGTTAGGGGAGATCCTAACTAATTAGTGACATTCAATCATTCAGGTACAAGGTAAAAGCGAAAACCTGCAGACACTAGGCCCTTTGTGGATCCGGTTTGACACCCCTGCACTAGACTAAACTTGAGACACGTAACAGGATACATTGATCAACAAGAGACAAGACCAAACACTAAACCTAAGTACACTCACTAACGAGGCACAACGGGAAACACCTGGGCATGGGGATTAACATAAGGAGATCCATTGGGTACATGGAGACATCGAGACATGTGACAAGACCAGGGAGTTACTCACAAAGACATCACAGAACCACAGGAACAAAAGCAATACACGAAACAAACACAAGGGGGAGCCAAACACAAGACCATACATAGGGGAGTACACTGAGGACACATGAGGTAATAACTCTAACTAAACCACTGTATAAACACTGAAAGGAACCAAGGAGACATAACAAAAGAGACATAACAAAAGGGAGTCAATAAAAAGGCTCTGCCTAGCAGCCCACCCTGGGCTGGGTGTGACAACTATTAAGTTTTCGATTAAGCTATCCATACACTTAGCATTACAGATTTGGACAACAACTATGCCTGAATCTAAAGAAGGGTAATAAAAGAAACAGAAAATCATAGGTAGAACATGAGCATGAAACTAACTTCCTACACCACTCCAGAAGAAATGGTCAGACACCCACAATATGATAGACCTCTGCATATTGTGGATGTCTGTTTATCTGCAGTTATAGATGATAAACAGGACGAATAGCATGACAGAATGCCCATCAGTCAATAATCTCTTCTCATACAACATCACCCAGGAATTGACATGTGTTTTGATAATTCTGAGCATGAATTATTAAGGATGATCTAAAGGTTTCATCATTAGGACAATGAAGTAATGAGTAATGAAAAGGTAGCATTTTTTGTGAATAATTTATTATAAATCAGTCATTTCCAAGTGTGTTCAAAATTTTCAATATTAGTAATGTCTTGGATATAATTTTTATTCAACCTGGGTTAATGTCTATCAGAAACATAAAAATCCCTGTGTGTTTGACCAGTAGCAAATATATTTTACAAGTGCAGGCATCAAGGAATAGATGCAACTGACAACAATATTAAGCACAAGTACAACCATTTTGAAACAGATTATTTTATGTTTAAAAAACATATAATAACTTTTGCGTGTGTATGCCTCACAGCCAGGCAAATCAATGATTTTGCTAGCTTGCTTGTTTAAAAGTAGGCTAGCTAAACCACCAAACATTCACCTATTCTGCCAAAATATATTGTATTGCATTCAAATGAGGATAAATATATACAAAGTCATATTAATTCACGAACTACGGGCACACAAACCAATCATTAAGATGGGACTTTATGTCCATGTATAAAAGAAAGAACAAACAAACCCTCTGTATGTCACAGTGGGCAAAGTCGCTGCATTGTAGGACAGTCTTCGTCATGTTAGCCAGCGGTTCGAGCCTGACTATGGTTTCTCCAACTTTTCCCCGGCCCCCTGCATGAAGCCACGCAAATTGGCATAGTGCTACCCGGGATTTGGGATAGATAATTCAAATGATCCATCTTGCCACATCGCTCTCCAGCGACCCCTTGTGTGCAGTTTGGGTGCCTGTAAATTAAATTGCGTAAGTATAGTTGGTGAGCGTAATCATCCTGTGCATGAGCTGACTAAAGGCTTCCATGTTGAATGGGCAGTGCGAAAAGAATCGGCAGCTGGGCGACACGTAATTGGATTAACCATGTGAGTGCCCCTCGTCATCCTACATTTGTCCAAGGAGTTGCGGAACTGCCGGCAAAACAAGTTTAGCCATAATTGGACAAGACCAACAGCCTGGAAAAAATCCAGACCCAAATCCGGAGGATATATGGGTCTGTCTTCGAGTAATGAAAATGACCCAACTCGAGGGGCGGCACCAAGCATGCATTTGAAAATCTCAAGGTATGCAATTGGATAACACTACGACCAATCACCAGTGGTTTTTCGCTAAGCCCCTATGGCGGAGCTAACTGGTAGATAAAACTCTTGCCGTATCAGGTCGCAAAACAGAAAAAACTTCCTTTTATAAAAAAGGAACAATTCGACAGCCGTCTTCTGTTCCTCTTTTAGACAAAAAGCCAAGTCTAACTCGTTCATTGTAGTGGCCAAAGTTGTATTAAACAACTGGTGTTAAACCATAGCGACTTACAATGTTTACTAATGACTTTGAGGTCGCAGTGCTGTCATGTCTTCATCTGTTTAACACACCTCTGGCACGCCTATATCAGATACACCGATGTGATTGGTGCAGCTCAGATACAAGGACATAGTTAAAGGACATAGTTAATGAGCAGAATTACTCGGTGCCAGAGTAACTTGCTGAGCAAATTCAAATTGTGCTCTCGCGAGAACTCTGGATTTCCAGGGTACAAGACCAATTGCCAGGAGAGTAAAATGGGGAAAAACATTGGGGACCCACACTGAATAACTTATTTATTGTTCTTTTATGGAATACAAACCTAAAAATGTAAGTAAAGCGTTTCTTGTCCTCAGTTTGTATAATTTAATTAGATTACTGGTTGGATGCCGATTGTTTTCTTACATACTCAATAAAAAACAATCATTATAGTTAATCTGGTTGGATGCCATTTTTTTGATATTTGACAATTATGATGTTATTTATCCAGACACTAGTTAGTGAATATTGAGACTGGGCAATTCAGACAAGAAAACATAACTTAAACGTTATAGGCCAGTTTGAAATACATGTTGAACCGCAATTTTTTGTACCCCACTTTGGGAATAGCTGGTTTATAACAATACTATAGAAAAAAAAGAATGACTGTATAAAAAACATGCCATATAATGTGCGCCCACATATAGTGCACAGGGGAGGTGTGTGGTTTGTAAAAACGTACCTATATTTACTAAAATATGGTTGTAATTGTTGAGAATTATATTCTATATAATCATGTTTAAATACGGTTTGGACAGTTTAGAATGGTATTACTATTAGAGAGAGTTGTACAGCTATAGTTGGGGCCTGTTGGAGGATTCTAAGACATATAAGACAGACAGGGAGAAGACTCATGGTCACTATGACAACATGTGACTGAGACAAGGAAGGAAGGCCAAGAGTGACTTAGGACAGAGAGAGCCCTTACAGTTCTTATATTATAACATCAGAACAAGCTGTAGCTTATGGCTTAGGACTTATAACTTATAACTCTGTTATATATTAGACTGCTGATAACTATATGATCTATTGTAGGTTAGATTGTAATTCCATCACAGGTCTAATACGTAGATGCCATTCAGACTAATAGAACAGGGCATTTTACTGACAGGACATTAGACAGATAAGGGTTACTGAGTTATTCGGATAGCAGCTAGCAAGGTTAGAACCTACGTAGGCAGAGGTTGAGGTGACCAGCACATGTTCTCACATGAGACAGTCACGGGTCTGAGGAGAATCTTCTAGAAGGTTTGCGAACAACAATGCTAAGGCTATATAACCAAGTTCCATATGATCATTCCGGGCATTTGCCACAACACGTCTTAATGCCTTGTTATGAGATGACCCTGTATCCATAACAAGGAGAACTTTATTAAAGCATTCTATTATTATCCACTACCTGACTCATGAAACCATCATTGAGTGCAGGTTTAACTCTGATTAGCTTTGACCTATGTGATATAAGTGTTGTTTTTTGTCGTGTCTATTCATTGTTTCTATACATATTTTGATACCTTTTTTATGGTAACAAAATCTATGCATGTTGGATTTTGTTCAGTTTGTTCATTTAAAAATGAAAATGACTAAAAGTAATAATACTGGCACTATATTCTAGGTTTAAACCTGGTCCAGAACCTTTTCCGTGTTGTCGACAACAGTGGATCATAAAATTAAAAGAATTGTGGTTCAGTTAAATAATTTCACTTCCAAACCCTAGCTTCTGAATAAGCTGCTCCGTCTGCTTCAAAGTGTCTGATTATTCTCTCGTTTACTGTAATTTCTCTCTTTATCCCTGCCCTTCCACCCTACCTCCCTCCCTCCCCACCTTTGGCATGTTATTACCTGGTTATTCTTTACTTCCCTGGAACCTTACCTCTGCTAACCTTCGCTTGCAGTGCAGTATCACCCCCAATCTTCCTTCACTATATGCTTCATAGATTTACTCTCAGGATGATATATATAAAAAAATGTTATTATCCTCTGTAATCTTTCTCTCCTCTTTATTTTATTACTTTATTTATTTCCTCTTTACCTCTCCTAACCTCTTTGCATATCTTCCAACCGTAAGCCTCAAAACTTGCCCAGATGTTTTGATGGATCTCATCAGCAGTGTGTTTATATTAAAAACAGATCTCTTTAGTCTCTCCTGTTAGCTCAGAACCAGTCTCCAGTAAAGGAGCAGGGCATCAAGAAGATACATCTGTTTCTTTGAGGGAAAAGTAATGACTTTTTAAAGGAGCATGTCTCAATAAAGAAGCTACGTCAGTCCGCATAAATCCTCTGTGTGATGAAATGCTGGTTGCTTAATCACAAGATGATAGTGATTGTCGCGCGACATATTGTGCCTGCTAGAAGCAGACATTAGGTACTTTCAGCCAAAATATGAAAGCCATCTTGGATGAAACAGTCCTCTACTACAACAACCATCAACAATCGGCTCATATACTCACACATTCCCGTGCATACACACGCACACTATTTCAAATTAGCCACAAACTCATATATAAATGTTGAATTTAGCTAAATGCCTTTGTGGAATCCATTTCACATCTGTTGCCGTCGTAAACACAACGGAATTGGAGTAAATTTATAGGTAATTGCCTGTTAAAGCACCTGGCCCTCGCCCAAAAATGTAGTCAAGCTGCAGTCTAATGGAGTAGAAGCTGGGAAGGAAACAACAACAAAATATCCACCAGAAAAGCATTTAATGACAACTAAAACTGGGAGGTAATTACGCTAAAAACATAGCTCATAGAGAACAGTGATTCCACTGGTTGCCTGGTATTCCTGTAGTATTGCTAAGCACACACTAAATCAACAGGTTAACCCAGTGAGAGGCTAGACACCATAATGATCGCCTCATTATTCACCCAGTAAAAAATGTCCTGCAGTTACAGAGAAATAAACAATTAAATGAAAATAAAAGATTAGTTTTATTCATTAGTTTGTAGACATAAACATATTGGTTCTTGTTTATGGTGTAGGATAAACATATTGTGTGATTCTAAATCAGTCGATATCTTTTTATTTCACCTTTATTCAACCAGGGAAGCCAATTTATTATTATTATTTTTATTATTTACCGTAATTTTACCAGGAAAGTTGACTGGGAATATATTGTCATTTGCAGCAATGACCTGGGGAGTAGTAGGGGGGAGGAGAGTGGATGAATGAGCCAATTGAAAGCTGGGGACATTAGGTTACCATGACGGTCTGAGGGCCAGATTGGAAATTTGCCATGGGATCTTTATTGACCACAGTGTACCAGGACACCTGTTTAAAAGACAGCACAGCGACCAAAGCAAGGCAGATGTTCCCTTCACTGCACAGGGCATTGGGAATAATCTTTAGAATGGAGGGAAGAGTGCCCCCCGCTGACCCTCCAACACCACTTCCAACAGAATTTGAATATCCCACCCAGGAATCGACCAAGCCCCAACATGCTTGGTTTCAGAAGCAAACAGGCAGGTTTTATTTAAAAAGTGATTCAAGGCCTTCTCAGATGTGACATGTTAAAAAATGGTTTGCTTTATTTAAATATATCCATTTAAAAAATATACATATGTATATATTTAATGGGTGTAACATAATATGTATTAATAGTGTCTCCTATGAAAAAAAGTGTTTAATTGGGGCACTGCCCTTTGCACATGTGCGAGACCACACTCTCTTTGTTCGCCCTTTCTGCATCTGGCTACAACAGCGAGACGGTGACTGACAGAAGGCAAGAGGACTTCCGATATTTCCCAGCATGCTCTTCTGTATGTTGATACTTCAAAACTGTTCTTTCATCCCTGTTTTTGCATGTATGTTGACCAATTAATCCGTCAAAGTTAAACAATTACAAACACATATCCTTCGAAGTAATTCAATTGGGTATTGAAAAATGTTTTTGCACCCATTACTGTGACGACTGTTCAGATTAAATCGATTCTATCTTAATGTTGCTCTTTAAACCGGATGGAAGGAAGGAATCCTTTTGTAGTCCTGTACCTTCCATGTAGGTTTAAACCATTTTGGTAAAGTGGTTAATTTCCCAGAAGACTCAGCAGATGATTACTTTGAGAAATCTGGGAGTTTTGGGCTACAGCTGAAAGGTTCTGGCAGACATTATTAACTGGCAAGTGGACTATGGAAATCAAAACTATCACAGAAGGAAAATGTACAGGAGTAAATACGTAACATTTGTGATGTTGTCCAAGGTACTCATGAGGTACGAAGATTCAATAACCATGTCTTTGTCATTAACAAAAACAGTCATGGGTGGTAACACTAGAGTTCACTGGAAAGAGCAATGCATGCTGGGAAATTATGTTGTTGGTATGGCTTACTATACGGCACAAAAAACATGGATAAAATATCTTGGGATAACGTGGGTGGATTAAGTTTCTGCAATAGATTTATTTTAAGTAGGATCTATGTGGTTGAAATTTGTAAAACCAATGTGATTATATTACATTTGATGAGACCATTAACTTTTAGTTGGTGTAACATATTGATATTGAATGGAAATCCTGCCCTTAATTTAATTACATTCACTTGAAGAGTAATTGTTTTGAGTGTACAGGATATTATGCTGCTGACATATTCTTATTTGCAATGGCAACCTGGCCAAGATAAACACACTCAAAATATTATATTTACAATGTTTCCAAAATGGGGTCAAATTAAAGGTTAATACACCATGGAGGTGGAACAGTAACACTGATGCATACATATGCAAATAACAATGGACAGATGGACAATGGACAATGGAGAAAATTAACTGTCTCAATACCTCTGTCCAATTAACGTTTACATTTTTAATGATTGTGGAGGAGAAATACCTACAGTAGATTCCTAAACAATACCCTGGATTGCTCCAATGATCAACCCCATTAGTAGTGATTTATTAGGCTGTGCTTAAATAATGGCCAAACCGATCAAGAGATTAAGCTACTTCTTTGTCTCTCAACTTGGCAGTGAAAACATGGGCGGGGGGGCATGTGTGCGCTAGAGGAATAAAAAATCCACCACAGATATGAGAATGAGACACTTATTTGGAAACAAGGGCGCAAGTGAGTTGAAGACGGATTTACTGAGGCAACCGAGGGCGTTGGGAGACGCTGGGCTTCTCAAAGAGGCTGTGACCAGAACACATCAATCAGAGGCAAAGACATGCTGTAGTCTGCTTCTGTACAAACATCCCAGTGTTCCGTGCCAACATACCAAATGGAACTCTATCCCGAAATAGTGCAGTGTTTTGCCATGTGTCTTCCTGTCTGTGTATGTTTTGCCTAAGTGCACCTTCAGATGTCTGGACACTTGACACCCATGGTGTGGGTGATGTAAATGATAAAATAGTAGCAAGCAGCTCAAAGGTAGCTATATTATGACGGCCCACTTTTGTAGAAGCGTGGATTCCATGTGTCATTATGCTTAGCCTATACAAGAGCTGGATACTTTCCTTTACGAGTCCAGATATAAACAGTCCAGCGCACAACGCCAGTAGAACGAAGGAGTGGGTGGAGATCAAGGGATGGATGGGGGATGTAGGAGATTGGGAATGTAGGGTGTTGCTAGGCAAAAGATGTGAAGTGGACTGTGTGACACTGCACACAGCGATGCCCGCCAACACTGTGTATATGCGTGTTGCTTGTACGTGTGGAATATGACATCATAGGGAAGGAAATGGGTCACGTCCTCTTAAAAAAACACTTGACTTTAAACTACAGTACATAAACTGTTCTCAGTTGAAATACCTGGTACGTTAATGGTCCGTGCAAAACAATGAACTATCTTATGCAATCAGTATGAGTGGTGGAATTGATATCTGGAACTTTACAGGGGGAATAAAAATTGAAGGATAATGTTCTTGTCAGATATGCACATTCACTGTGGTCTGTCCAACATGGAGGGACTTGGAAAGGCTTGTAGACTTCCAATGTAAACATTGTAAGATTGATTCGCTCTTAAGATGTTCAATAACTATGCCGTTCTGTTTAATCCAGCCATAAGATCTGGGTAAATTTGGCCCATACATTGAGTATATCACAATCGAAAATAAAGGATTTTAACTTCACAAAATTGATTTTCCAGTGGCTCAGAATGTCTTTTATAGTCTTTTCCCGATGTTATATTGTGATATTACTAAATGTTGTTGATATTACTCATTGCTAATGATCAAATTATGAAATTTAGGACATTTAGCACATTTCAGTGGTTCTTGAACTCTTAAGCATAACAAGGAAAACATACTTTGACTTTTTGACCATAGAAGTTAGATCTTTGCTGCACATTTAGTCTCTACCACAAAGGTAAACTCAAAGGTCAAGTTTAAACTCTTCATGGTTTTCTGTGTGGTTCCGCCTCACATTTAAGAATTAAAATGAAAGTTTATTTTTTGAAGGCAGTCAAATTGTGGGTTATTTTTATTTCAGATCTGTGTTGCTCAGACTCTGCTTAACGTAGGTTAATCAGAAAAACTGCCTGAAATATGTTAGTCACTAACGTCAATGTAAAATCGCCTGCTATATTTACCTAGAAGATTAGCGATGTAACTATTCTAGTACTTGGTCGATCACCAATCACTCCTTTAGCATTAAGTTTATCTATGCCAGCCAGTCATACTTTTCACAAAGCAGCTACCCCCAGCCTGTTGTTGTGGCATTATTTGAGTAGACACTGGTCAGTGGCAGCTGTGCACATCTTATCAAAATTAGCAAAAAGTAAATTTGACCAGTTGCTCATAACTTAGAGGAAGCATTGTCTACCACTGTTTGGTATGTTGAAAAAGATAAATCCCTTGTTTATGTCCGAGCTGGTACAGTATAGGGTTTGATAGGTAACTTATCTGGCAGATTCATTAACACCATGATATTATAGCTAGCTAACTAAAGAAGGATTTATTTTTAAATTTTAAAGGGCATAAAAACAGAATTTTGTAACATTTGGCCAAAAATATGTCGACACCTGACCATCAAACCCATATGTGCTTGTTGGACATCCCATTTCAAAACCATGGGCATTCATATTGTATTGCCCCCCCCCGGCTGTAACAGCTGCCACTTCTGGTGAGGCTTTCCACAAAATTTTAGAGTGTGTCTTGGAGAAAATGTGCTCATTCAGCCAAGAGAGCATTTGTGAGATCCAACACTGACAGGCATTTGTGAGGTCAGATATTTGTGAGGTCAGGCAATCGCTGTTCCAATTCATCCCAAAGGTGTTCAATTTGTGTTGAGGTCAGGGCTCTCTACAGGCCACTCAAATTCCTCCACACCAAACTCATGAAACCATGTCTATTTGGTCCCTGTGTTGTGCACAGGGTCACAGTGATGCTGAAACTGAAAAGGACCTTCCTCAAACTGTTGTCACAAAGATGGGAGCACTTAATTGTCTAAAATGTCTTTGTATCCTGTACGTGTGTGAGGTATGGAGGTACCATTAGTTCCACTGAAGAGTCATCTTAATGGTAGCTCCATACTTTACACACATAGAAAAGTGTGCAAGGGCAGAATCTTGTTTTCAAGACCCAAACCATGAACTCTTCTTTTTTGACAATGATCTGGTTGCACTTTGACCTGTGTTTGAGTCCGCCTGGTAGTGTATATCCACCGGAGGCGGAAATAGCGTTGTTTTAGAGTAGCGTCTAGGTAGTGTCCCTCCTGATTTTGTGCTTTTTGACTTTATTGAGAATAAATTATTGAGAAGTCTGAGTTTACATCTGGCTTGCAGGTGAACTATGGTAAACGTGAGGTGTTCATTTGAACAAATCACGAAAAGCTGAAAGAAGTTAGCCTGGTTAACACCAGACCCTTCTCAGTTCTGACCGAGAGTAGATCTGGGCAAGGTTCATTCACAGCCCATTTCCAAAGGGGCGTCACCAACGGACGCCGCTCAAATGCCTCTCGGCGCAATTGGATATATCAGACTTTTGTCGAGGCGGCAATATCGCGACAACATCTTTTTTTAGATATGAAGGCTTCGAGTGTTGTTCTTTGCTCTGTTTTTAACAAATAGAAAACGTTCTAATCGCTTAAAACAGATGCGATAGCTGATTCGAACGAGTAATATTGCAGATATTCCATTGCAGCAGGCATCGTTGTAATTGTCTGCTTCAACCAATGACAGTATAAAGCTGCGCCATCGTCATCGTACAAAGCCCGCCTCAACGGTTGTGATTGGTGCCTCGATTTGGAAAAATTGGAAATGGGCTTGAATGGGCTCTTTGCCAGACTGACCTGCCGAGCAAATCTAAATTTGCCGGAAGTCCGTCTGGGTTCTCCCAGGCTAGAAAGAAGTATGTCTACTCTGAAAAATCACAAGAGCGTTCAAAAGAACAAGAGCAGACACAAAAGGCAAAAAAGAGAATGTGTTCATCAAAGCATTTCATCAGAACATTGTATGCTCCATGACATGTTAATTTCAAATCCACCACATAGATAATTTATTAGGCTACAGTATTCTTTATTACAGAGTAGGCTATAGTAATTATTTCTTGCAAAAATACAGAAGCAGATAATGCAGAATTTCTTATTGTTTATTAATATTTCACACTTAAACACCCCAAAATATTACTGTAAAGAAAGATTAATAGTTAGCCTACAGAAGGTTGAAAAGTTAAGTTTTAACGAGTCAGGATTGATGAAGACAGAGTTGGATTTCCGTGTTGGAAAAAAAACTCCACAGATCTACCTCCTGAGGAAAAGCAAGTTAAACCATTATCCCTCGTCCACCAAACGTTACAATAGGCACTATGCATTCCGGTAGGTAGCATTCTCCTGGCATATGCCAAACCCAAATTCGTCCATCAGAATGCCAGATAGTCACTCCAGAGAACACATTTGCACTGCTCCAGAGTTCAGTGCCGGCGAACTGTATTTTCTATTTGGGAGAAGTTAGGTCAGTGAACTTGGCTTTCGTTCTAAGACCATATTTGCACTCTAGAGTTCAATGGTTGCACCAGCATGCATGGTTCTAAAGAAGGTGGACACAAAGATATCCACAAAGATAACAGCAAGACTTTGTTTCATCTATGACTTGAATACCTCTCAACCTTTCCTTCTGCTCTCTCTCCATCTGTCCAGTTCTTTCTCCCTCTATTTGGTTTTCAAACCAATCCTTTAATTCTGTTTTTGATTCTGTGTGGATGCCGGTCTAAGCTAGCTTAAGTTCTCTGTAGTTTGATTTGCTAGGTGCTTGACAATAGTTCAGACCCAGGATTTGTCTTTTTCCAGAAGTGTCCTCCCTTCCATCTACCACAATCAATCAATCAAACAATCATTCTTTACTAAGTCAAAAAGTGGTTAAACAATACCTAAACCCCACAGAGCAAAGCCCATGTCACTATTCACATTCTGTCCAAACACACAATGCACCAATGGAGGCTGGTGAACCTTCCTTGAGGAGAATGGGCTCATTTAAATGTCTGTTTTGGAGTAAATGGAACACAATAAGCCCCGTCTGAGGGACCATTCAATTTCCTCCATTTCAAACGTTAATATGAGCCCATTCTCCTCAATTTAGTTTCACCAGCCTCTACTGCAATGCACACTCAGAAACACCACATGTGCTCTTATCCACACGTACGCACACAAACACATCTTCTCTTTGCTCATTCCTGTGTTCCTTGCACATCTGTGTACCAGCTAATCAACCGCCTGTCAATCACAATGCATCAGACCATCAAACTTTCTCACTTCCTACTGGGTGCACTATGACCTAGGGTATGTGACCAATTACAGAGCACTTTCAATGGTCACAAGGTCAAACCCCAACTTTCAATGTATGGTATGGTCTCAATGCTCTCACAGCACTTCTTTTAGAGACAGATGTTTCCCATAATAAAAGATTGAATAATTTATTTCTCACTTTGTTTGTTGTGACTCAAAGCTAACAAATTTTTTTTACATCCCCCAAATTGTTATGAATTGATGTGTCAACAGGAACCAACATGGGTTGTCAAATTCCTATATCATGACATTTGAGATGACAATTAAGGAGTTAAACATTTTGAAATTTTTGCCCAATATACAAACACTAAATGGACCGTTTTGGATATGTTCATTGTGGAACACCATTGTGTAGCCCCAGGATCTAATATATTAACTAAAGCGTCACAATGTCTGGGCATACATGCAATCCCAATGTCAGTGTTTTTCTTTTATCCTTTCTGCTATGGCAAACACCTCACAGCAGCATTAGTGGTCAGAGCAGGGTGTTTTACGCTCCATAACGCGGTCAGTGCTCCTACTCCCTCTCAAAGAAGGCTTTCAGTGGTTTTACCCTAATCGGAGGCAGGAATTTTAATAGCAGGGTTGCAAGCCGTTTTTCATCTCCCGACACCAAGACACAATTAGAGAAGCGTTTTTGCAATCAGCTCATTAGAGTTCAATCTGCTTCTCTCAGTTTTTTTGCAGTTTTCCTGTACTTACTTCTTATTATCCCACACTGTCAATGTCTATAGTTTATTGTCTATATATCTGTCTGTCTTTGTGCATCTTTCACAGGCAATTTATTCATTATTGCCAATGTCTTTCTCTGCACGTTTCAATTTGTCCCTCAAACATATTGGCTCATTCTTTGAAATTTTAACACTCTATCTCTGTCCATGACTCTCTTGTTCTCTGCATCTTGAATTGTTTATCTTTTATTATTTTATCTGTCTCTTTCTCTGCATTTGTCTTACTGTTACTGAAGGAAGAAGATCATCCTGGTTCAACCTCGATGTAAACATTGTGGAGAATACACGACAGAATACACAACATTTATGTACTTTAGCTGACGCTCTTATCTAACTTTGAGTAAATACAGAGACATTCCCCCTGGAGCAGCTTAGGTTAAAGTGTCTTGCTCAAGGACACAATGACATTTGACCCGGTCAGGGATTCACCGTCAACCTTCTAACTTCAAGACTGGCTCCCTAACCTCTGAGCCGTCTGCGCCATCTGCACCAACATCTAAGTATACTAAAGCATCCCAACGTTCTTCGTCAGTACCGAGCAATCGTAGGACAATCACCATTACTGTGATAAACATCGTGGTCATTATCTTCAAAGACAAAAGAGGGTGTAAAAGATGTTGGAAAGAGGGCCCTGTGTATCACTGGAGAGAACCATAAGTCTAATGTTAGCATGGATCATGTCCATACCACTCCCTGTATTTAATATGGCACCCTATTTCCTACAAACTGCACTACTTTTGAAGGAGGTGCCCTGTTTAACAGGGTATGGTACCAGTTAGGGCTCAGACACAGTCTGGTCTGGCCCAGTATCTAACAGAACAATTGGCTGGATAACCATAAGTAACATCTGCATGATCAATGTTCTCCCAAAACGTGCAGTGTGTGTGTGTGTGTATGTTTGTTTCCGGATGCATGTGTACAAGAAAGTGTGTGTGTGTGTATGGGAATGCGTATGGTATGTCTGTTTCTGCTAACAGAGCAGCTTTAAGTGCTTTTATCAGTCATCTATAAGACGATACAGATCTCAAACAAAAGCACCAACCCAGAGACCATGGTGTTGAGATCCTGTAAGAAGTAAACTGGAGACAAATAGTTCACTGCTGTAACTGGGCTGTTTATGTTTAAGTTGCAACTGTATTTATACTTTATTTATCCTGATCGGTCGGTACAAATTAAATGCCAGAAAGTTTTATCATCATTAGTTAAATTCCAGGTAGTTTAGTTGACAATATAGTAAGAGGTTGCCTATTGGAAAGGTATTTCTGTGGGTTTTGGTGAATGTGTCATTGCTACACTAGATTTGCTGAAACAGCTGTTTAAATGGGGACCATAATTCCTGAGTGTTTTTGAGGAGACTGTTGGCGAGGTTTGATGTGGACAGTGATTGCTGCCTGGCAAAAGGGTTTGTGTCTGAGAATTGAGGAACGAGGTTTGATTTGGTGACCTGTCCTGCTAGAGGCATTTTCTTGTTCCTCAATCTTACCATTTATTGTCTTTAAGTATGAACTTCTAGAATGATACTCTTTTCCTTTCCCCTCCTCTCTCACTTTCTTGTTCTCCTCATTCTCTCTTTCTTGTTGTTACATTTACTGTATATTTTCACTGCAGACTTAACTTCACCAAGTCTCTGTTAAGTCCACAGATGTGTAGAAAGAAACTGTATTTAAATTCTCGACATTACATCCATTTTCCATGACTTTTCAATTGTACTTTCTCTCTGTTGCTCTTTATGGGTGCTATTTATGGTTTACGAACTGTAACAATGGAACTTCTTTCTCTGTCATGTGACCAGCTTGCAAATGCTGGAAAAACTGTATTTGTAGCTGTATTAGACATCTGAAAAAGCAATATTAATATGCCATATTGACTCCCTACACTAATCAGTACTTTGTTACACACAAGGTCTACATTGCATAAGTAATAAAAGATAGACCGGCACATATCCATTGACAAATACTCAGGAAGCACAAATGAACGTGTCCTAAATGGAATTCATGTTCAAATGGCAAAAAATGTATGGTGTAAGGATATTATTGTTCCATCTAAACTGCTTTACTCATTTTTTTAATATCATGATTTCCCTTTTGCAAATGCTTTGTGAATGTAATGCCATCAGATACTATGACAAGTCAATCGCAGGACAGTTGACTCTTTTCACTCAGACACTCAGTCAACAAAAAAAAGATGCAGGTTCTGTTATTTGTGACTCAGACTTGTAAAAATAAATTTGTAATTGCGAGGCATAAAAAAAAGTTTGAAGGCTTGACTGCAATTGGCAGCATAGGAGATGGGCATAATTGTTCGCAAAATGCAACAGCGCCACAAATAATTATGTTTTTTTTTTAACAAAAGCGCTATGGATGTTTAGGTTCTATACAACCTGTAATTAATTAATTGCACTAATTCTTATACCATCTGTTTAATCCTCATTTTAATCCCTGCAGTACAATCAATTTTTCTTTGCACACGCTAAAACTTTTTTAATCCTATATACATCTTGCTGTAGCACATATTGCTGCAAGCTAATGAAACTAACTATAAAAAACAAGTCACTGAAAAAATTGATTATGACTCTCAATACAGTATTTGAATAACACTTATGTCAGTTTTACTGGTACCTCTGTCAATACTGTAAAGTACCTGTAATGTACTGTAAAGTACCTGTGGCAATACTGTAAAGTACCTGTAATGTATTGTAAAGTACTGTAAAGTACCCATGTTAATATTGTAAAGTACCTGTAATGTACTGTAAAGAACTGTAAAATACCTGTGTCACTCATGTAAAGTACATGTAATATACTCTTAAGTACTGGAAAGTAGCTGTGTCAATGCTGTAAAGTTCCTGTAATGTACTGTAAAGTACCTGTGTCAATACTGTAAAGTTGTTTCCTTCCCTGGTCTCCTTGCATTCAGTGCATAGATGTCGTCTGTGCTGCGTTCACCTGTCATAAAGAGACAAGGACAAGAAACTGCAGTCAGCCATAGTTATGACTAGTAACACACTGCCCAGTGAAAATACAAGTCTGTATTTTGACTTATCTACCTCCTAAATAACTGGACTGAATTGTGACAGAAACAAGCCCAACACGGTCCAACTCTGAGAGACAGGGTCAAACTGGTCTCTAGTGTAATATTGGAACAGGCCACCCTGCTGGTCTACTATTTCTCTATAGGTTCCTGGGTGTGGCTCCATGGGTGTGGCTCTGGCTGAAGGAGGTGTGAGGTTTGAACAATTGACCACAATTCAAAATCCAGACATTGTTCTCCAGTTGAGCACTACTAGAAACATGAGAGAGTGTGTAGCAGGGAAGTTAAGCGAGCGAGTAAGGCTGCAGCCCTTTGCCGTAGCCTGACATAATAAGTACAGCATAGGACATGTGGTACACATGCAGTCATTAAGCCAAAGAAATACATTACTAGTATAAGTATATTTTACTCATCCAGCAGACACTAGCTACTTTAAGTCTTGAGTGCACAACTAAGCTACACAGGACTATATAATACACAAGCACACACACACACACACACACACACACACACACACACACACACACACACACACACACACACACACACACACACACACACACACACACACACACACACACACACACACA